>JAQGAI010000379.1:0-21404 GCA_034696905.1 Lepidocyrtus violaceus | reverse complement strand
TACTCTAGCTAGCGGAATGTCAGCACGATTGTTATTTTCTCAGAGCTCCAATTGAAACTTGAGTAAGTGAAAAGGAGCATCTACTCCTCAAAGCCGCAAGCCACACGACTTACTCCTCACAGGTAGTCATGCATGTATGCGTATGGTTACATAGGTAGTCTGTCTGTAACTACAAAGTGTGAGAAATAGGTGTAGTTTTTGGATATGCGTGCAATATGCAGAACTTGAGGCACTTCTACGTGGATTAATCCTGCGGCACATGCGGTCCCTATAACCGACAGTGCCGGAAAAGAAAACGAGACAAAGATTGACCTAGCTTGTATGTGATAAGAAAAGGAGGATAATTAATTACCGGTGTTTCAGCTAGAGTAAGGGCAACAGTCTCCCCATTGTTTTTCACTTCCAGATCCTTTTTTCTTCTCCGCGCTGGGGGAGTCTTATGAATTCTGATGAAGCCTCGAATCCCACCAGATCGATCTAGAATAGAAAAGAAAGACAACCAAATTGATATGTGTATACCAAGCTCTAGGTTTATCTGATGTGAACTGTGTCAGTAGACAATAGGAAAAGTGGATGATGTTTGATAGATAAGATTAATGCGACATTTTCGTAGAAAAGAGGGGAGTGGATTAGAAGTTTGAGCTGCATCAAGCCAAGCCTGCAATCCCTTAATTGAAATTTACAAGCGTGTCTAAAGCTGTAGTGTAATGGACTTCGTTTTGGGAAAAGCGTTTCTGATTGCCTCATTGAAAACAAATGGCGATGAGTGTCGTCCTATTCAAGTGTTAAATTTGCTTCGCCGATTGTTCATCATGAGGAAAGGTCTGATTATTTAGAAGAATTTGTTAATTATTCGATTATGTTTTTACCTGATTTATTCGGAACGACATCTGGATTTCCAATATCTTCTACACTACTCTGATCTATTTTGGTGAGGGCGCCGTCCCCGAGTTGAAAATTGTTTGAATTTTCACTATCCCTCTTATGGGCTTTGACAGCGACCGGGGGCTTTCTCCGCCTCGAACGTTTCCACACGGCGATGATTGCAACAATCAAGAAGACAATGAGCACAACAAAGCAACCTACTATAACAGCGTACAAAGGACTCAGTTCCAACTCCCCATCGCTGGTTTGACCTAAATACATGAAACAAATTGAAAGTTAGCACAAAATACGGGAGAAAGGAAACTCATTGCATCAACATCACTCATTCCAAACAATATTGTACAAGTTTTAATTTGTTAATAGAGAGCTGTGTGTACAACATGTGTAACCATATATCAATTACTTTCCCATCAGAATATGTGTTTCATTAGGGGCGGGTTTTTTGCCGCAGATGTGTTCTCACATTGAATTTTAATCCGTAGGTACATCATCTTCTCGTAAAAGTGTACATGCTAAATAATGGCACTCGTACTCGCTCACGTATCACATGCTTTTTCACAGATGAGCGATTGTAGAAAATAACGTATTCAAGGGAAATAATGAATAGGTACTTTCCTTTCTGGAACTCACATTCCTCTCCAACTTACTTTTACTTTTTGCTTTGTGGTGAGAAGAAAAGAAAGAAGTATAATGGTGCATGCATTATATTTCTTTTCACAAGGCAAGTTTCTTGCTTTGAAGAATTCGCTCATTCATCTGCCATATCCACATTTCACTTATTACAGCCGTCACCACCACCACCGACCTCATTACTACCACACTAGCATGTACACATATTTACTCACAACTTTTCTTTAAATTTTTGTTATGTGTGTATCACTTACATATGCTCTCACGGCATATGGCTCAAAAACAGGCTCTCTTTTTCTCAACACAAATTATGTCATAAAAGCTCGCTTACACTTCCACTCAAGCTCAAACAGCTCACCTGTCAGTTTGGCAACCCCACGGAAAGTAATTCCGTCGAGAGTAAAGGGCTCAGAGCGACCTTTGGCGTTGACGGCGTAGACAATGAACCTAAACACGACTGCAGGCTCCATTCCTTCCACGGAAAATGAGGGCATCTGTGAAACAAAAACATATATTTGATGATACATAGAAGGAGAAAAATCTTGGAAACAAAAAAAATTCTCGTTGCAGTGAAAGTACTAGCAACAGCAGCACCCCGCCATCACTGCCATTGTCATTTCTCTTACACTCTCAGGGATACAAAACAATTATGTCAACTCTCTCATTCACTCTCTTCTTAAGGGATAAAGTAGGGGAAGGCCAGCTGCTTTGAATGCGACACAGCAACAATACATTTTTCTCGACAATCTACCACTGTGTCCCACGCAAATATTAACTAAAACAATGCAGTAATGTGTGGTGAAAGGAAATGGGTTGTGTTGTTCTGCTACGAATTTGCTACCACCACATCATCAACTTGAACGGTTTTTGTTCGACGATATGATATTGTTCCCTACTTCCCTAACTATACATACACACATCACCACTTATAAGTTAGCATGTGTGGAAAATTCTTCGGCTCATTGAGTTTTATGAAAGTGAACTTCATCTCAAGTGACCCAAACTGGGAACAAGGAAAGGGAAAGTTGAAAACTGAAAACGGAGAGAAAAAGAAAGTGGTGAAAGAATAGTCGGAGCACAAGGACCATTTTATAATGACAAGCATAAGACGACAACGATGACGGTAGCCTTGTTCAGTTATTTTCTACACAAAATTTTGATCCTTTGAACACATTTCATCTCCTTTCACACTAAAACTACCAGCCCATGTATTGTTTGTCTTTAAAAACATAAATGGAGGAACCTCCCTCATGTGTTTGTTTAATAATATTAATATGATGGAAACCCATTAGAGCCAGGACAAGGCAAGGCATATGGAGAGGTGCAAATTAAAACATCCTGCATTCTAAAAAAAACTCATTCCATGAAAATGGATAGCAAGGACTGCATGCTGTGGTGAGTGTTGTTTGCACTTTGAAATCAACGAATAGCCATCCAACCCAATGAATTAGTAGAGTACTCTAGAATTTACTCAGTGTTTGTGTAATAAACTGAATGAAACTAAAAATACCAGACTGGCTAATGTTTGGATAAGGAAAATTATATAAGTTCAAGGTAAAAAAGAATGAAATTGGGAATGCCTCATGCAGATTTCCTCCATATAGTGAGTGAAAACAACATTGTCATTTGTATGAAGTACCGAGATAGGATATCCTGAGAATGGATCCTTTAGAAGTATCAAGTTGTACTTAAAGTTAACCTATTTCTTCCGGATTACCCTTACCTTGGAAGAAGCATTGAGTTTAATCTTTTTGGCCATGAAGTCAACAACTTCAAGAACAAAGTGCTGCGGAAGCCCTCCATCGAATCCCTCGACGCACGCGATATTCAAAGAATCTTCTGTGTGGTTAAAAATTGTACAATTCCTAGGGGGAAACGGCCGTCCAGCAGAAACGATTTGGAATATACACGGTCCATCCAAACCCCTTCCAACGTCGTTGGAACCCCAGCATTGGAGTGTCCCGTAGTCCATGTCGTTTATAGGTGTGTAGTTTAGAACGCTCTGTGTCCCTTTGTATGTGAAGCGGGATCTTGGGACGTGGATGACCTCAACCCCAGAGTTGTTGAAGGTCCAATGGAACTCCACCTTTGGAGGGTCAGCCGCCATTTCACAAATCACCTGCACCGTCTCCTTCTTCATTGCTCCTATCAGTCCTTCCGTGTTGGTTTTGCAAGTTGGCACATCTGTACAAAAAATAAATTGCGATAAAGTATCTTGTGCTTGTCTTCAATTATTTCTCTACAACACAATGAGATATTTTTTTCGTATTAGCTCTCCCTATCATGATTGCACCACGGCTTCATCTCGTTATTATAAAAGTTTTAAGGATTACTAGAATTACAAGTTAAGAGGGAGAGAGTCAATGGCGTAATGAAATTATGTAAAATATGAAATGTGTCAAATGAATCTGTAAGGAATTTTGTCTATTCCTGAACTTTTCAATAGTTTTATATTTTAACACCCTCATTTCCGATCGATATTACTGCAGTATAATCTAGGTTTTGTAGTTGGTTGATAGTGCCCCATTTATGAGTGTAGAAGACAGGAAAGAAAGTTCAACAACTTCCAATTATTCTCACTTTCTCCTTCTGTCAAATTTTATTCCCTTTCCAGTATTTGCAGCTAAACCTTATAAATTTTCTTGACACCATCCAACTTATCTCCACACGTGTAGCAGAAGTCTGGTGCAAAGTACAAGTTGACTTAAGATTGCACAATCCCCAAAGGTAAGTCGTGCTGCTTGAATTCTTACATGACTGAGTAATGAAACGACATTCAAGAAAAAGCTCAAAACTTAAAGCATATTTTACTGGAGAAATTGCGACACGGATTTAGTAATCAGAGCACCTCCAAAACGAGATTTTTACAGAATAATCATAATAGGTGAGAAGTCTTATCTTATAGGGTTTTCCCATTTTGAAACCGTAAAAGTAGCAAAATTGGAAAAGTATATAAGTTTTTCCCCGATGCTTCGTTTTCAAATTGGTGAACTATGAGTTTAATTTGTATTTCGTAATAGTGCCCTTTGTGTTACAATTTGTATGTAGTAGCTATAAAGTTCTGTTTTTGTAACTGCTCTCCAATTAAACTTATTTAACCTATTTTGTTAGAAAAGTTGCAATAGTTTAAAAAAAGTTATTAAAAAACACAAAGTGAAAGTTGTTGTAATGGGCGTGTGAAAAATTATCTATGTCGTTTGTATAGTAAACTTAAAAGGTAATATTGTGATTGTTATCAAGAATTAATTATCTTTTCCTGTTTTCAATTTTTAAAACATCTTTTCGTCGACGTGTCTACGACATGCATTTGTAGGAAACTTTGCTCAGAAAAAAAAATCAATGCAACGGATTGTCTTAATTTCCCCCCATCTATCTGCTCTTCCAAATTCAACATCGACGTATGTTAATTTCTATTTGCAATATTGATTTACAGCGAGACCAGAGACAAGAGATGAGGTTTGAAAAGTATAAAATACCTGACTACTTTTCTACAATCCTGCATTGTACATATATTACATGGAATGTAAAGCCGTTCCTATTGTTATACCTATCCTGTTCTGCCTACGTCCAACCGTCCGATTTAATTTACCTCACGCTGTAATGGTTTTCTTCCCTTACTAAAGAAACGAAGAACGTGTTCTTGTATTTGCTTAACAGATTTTCTCAAACCGGTAGGTGTCTTTCTCTCTGCATGAGATGTTCGTGAAAGCATACACACATCTACTGTGTATGTATCTATTAAGCATTTCCATTGTATGCAAAAAAAAACTACTTTGAGAAACCTATGCTTTTTCCGTGAAGCAGTTTTATCGCTGTCGTTTTTCTAGCAGTTAGACTGAAACCCAATATTACGTTTATTGTCACAGCATAAAATACTTTGAAGATAAGAAAACACACAGAGATTTACATTTTGTTTCCAACAAGTAGTAATTTGGTAATAAACAAACATTTTCTTTGTACTTTCGCTATTGATTTTGTCTAGTTTTTAGGGATTCATTCATCTAAAAAAATTGGGTGAGGTTTCTTCTTTGTCATAAACTGCATGATGATGATATGATGACAAACGGCATGAGTGAAAATGCATATTCATTCGGGAAAGTTTGAGTTATTTACATTTCCATATTAAAGTAAAACTATCTATCTCCTCAGGATAATGATTTTGAAGGATTCCCCCAGATTTTTTCCCTTCCCGCTTTGTCTTTTTCTCTATTCAACCTCGCATTCTCTTTTTGAAATGTTCTCCTGTCTATTTTACTCGAAAGAAGATTGAAAACATGACAGTAAAAGAGACTTACATACAAAAAAGATACAGTTATAAAGTACAATGAAAATACATACGCAATAAAAACCGTGAAGGAGGCACGGTGGGTGACAAGGAAGATGAAAATTTTTGACATGGAGATAAGACATGAGCTATGCCACGCCATTTACTCAATCCCTTCACACCCATTTACGCGGTACTTTCCTCCAGTAAAAAAAAATCGTGATGGGTCTTTTCTCTTTCTCTTCCTTAAAAAAACCGGGGAAAGTACTTAGGCTTTTGAGCAGAAATACAAATAAAACTACATACCCACAATAAACCTACTTTCTATTTTGCTCAACCCAGTTATGCAACGCCATGTGGGACAAAAGCAAAAGCATGTAGGTAGTATAGTCGTAGGAGGTGGATGATACCCACCTAGGTATGATGTGCGTGTATGAATGAGATTATCCTGGTTTTCTGCTTGCATAACCCTATTCTATTCCCTTATCCTTATCTTTCATTCCTTCCATTGAGCTTCCTCCCAGCCTCCCAACCATACACTTATTTTATAAATAATTAAAAGTTTAATTCGTCCTCTTTAATTTTTATTATTTTTGTAGACAAAGAGTAATGCCGGGTTGGGCTTATCTCTGAAGGGTGTATATAAACACTAGCGAAAATATCTTTCCAGAACATTTGTCAAGAAGAAGATAAAAATATTTGCCCTTTGAATGAATGTGTTTTTTAGGGGGAAAGGGAGGAAGACTCATTAAAACTGCACGGAAGTTTGAATCTATACCTTCCCCAGAATTGAGTCTTTACATTATAACATAACCTACGTATAAAGTCGTGTACAAAATATGAATAGTTTTTGGGAGCATCGAGCAGAGGTAGAGTAAGATGTTTCCTGTTTTCCTTCCTACTGTTCCATTTCCCTGTGCCTAAAAGCGTTTGAGTGGATGATTTCATCCATAGAGGATTGTGTAATAATTTTCCTTTTACCTACGCTTTCTCTTACACCTACAACTATTCAACACAACACAGTTGTATACTGAATGAAGAAGAGGACGCTCCATTACAGTAGTTTATGAATAATGTTTTCAAATACATTTACACAAATGGGTTCTCTACTTTACGACCGGAAATTATCCCGGAAGGAAGGGCCCCAGATAAGGTTATTGTGACAATTTAATTTGCACATCCTACATTCAATAGATGATGTATGGTATACATAGGTAGGTACTCACATTTGTAAAAGGAGCTGCTATATTGCATAAAAAATTTAAACGTGATTGTCTGCTTTGTGAACATTGTATTTATAAAAAACCGTGTTACCTAAGTATTTGACGAGTAAACATTGGAAGCAAACCAACCAAACCGTCTGAATGATAAACGTCAATGCTTCCAATGATGTGCTCAACTGCTTTGGGCAAACCACAAACAAATATAATTACCCGCTGTTAGCAGATATGATTATTTGACTATTTCTTACATTTGGATTTGATTTCGTTATTTCCCTCTATCCGCATTTGTAAGGTTTTCGTCATAACTGCTGATCTACCTACCAAGGCAATTGGTCCGCCTAATAATTTTCAGTGTCCCAATAAACTTACTTCATTTGGTCCAGAGTCCTTATTATAAGAGGGTTCTTGTTTTTAGGTAAGTAAAAAGTAATTAATGCGCTATATGTAGGCCTGCTCTTTTCAAATATTTTAAAGCAATTTTAGTTAGCTCAATTAAGTTTTATTTATCGTCCTCTCCGTGTAATATACTTAAATAGAAGTTTGTTTTAACTGATTATGGCTTTTATATCAGCATTTTCAACAGTAGCATTTAATTAATGATTAAGAAAGTTCATCCAAAACTTACATTTTACACGAAGCGATAAAAGATTGCTCTGCGAGGATCCCTGTGCGTTCGTTGCTGAGCACGTATAGTTTCCTGCCGTATGCCTCGTCACCTTCTGGAGGACCAAGCGGTTGTTGCTGATTATCACTCGCTGGGTGGCATTGTGGCGAACTTCTCGACCCTGAAAATAATAATTCAATACATCATATGAATTCGTGTTATCTCTACTGAGATAACAACTACATTCTTAAAAATAGCTTTCAAACTCTGCTTTGACTTAGGTTTTCCAACACATGCCATACAGTAATACAACACAACAAATTAGATATCTAAAAATCCATAAAAAGTTTTTAAAAGCTCAAACATAAACTCATAAATTGCTTTGGTAAAGGTGGGCACGGTGTGGGTGGACTCGACGAGAAAGCTGAAGAAAGTCACATTTTCTCTTACCACCTATCCACTTGCCTTTTAGCCTCATTCTCGCTTTTATTACATCATGATGGTTTACTTCATGTGTGTTCTTGTCTAAGCCATTACTATCCGGATTTAGGGTATTGGATTATTACCACATAAATATACCGAAGAAAAAACTGTGCACACACACATGCCACAGACTACTCACCCTTATCATCATCCCATCGGTAATGGACCGATGTAAAACTTGTTACAAGTTTTTCCTTTCTACTTCCTCACTTTTTTTCCTCACACAGCAAACATCCGTCAGTCCATTCACAGCCTGGAGGCTTCTTAAGGTTGTTGTAGAGAAAGGAGAGGGTAAGTAAAGGAGTTAGCAAACTTTTTCGGCATTTCATTTAACTTTGGAAACTATATCGCTTCTACACAACACCAACATAATAGAAGACATTGGCTTTTGGCCATTCCCATTACAAGCATTGCTGACACCACACCGCTATCATGCTTCTCCGAGTTAACTTTTTTTCTGTCTTGTGTGTAAAAAATAGTTTTCCCTGGCCCATAGCATGAGTCTCTCCATTCTATATTACCACATAGAAATACCTACTTATCCAATGTTGTTTTCTACTAATCCATTCTATAACAAGAAAAAAAAACAATAAAAAAGTGCAGAAGTCATTCGATCAGCATTGCATGATGGAGTTACGGCATAAAGACGAAATATTGGTTCAGCGCTTGGGAAGGGAATTGGAGGAAGGTTCGCGTGTTCTGGTAAAATTACACTCGTCGATGTTATCCATTTCTCTCTCCTTCGGTTCAGGTATCACAGGAATTAAAATGAGCTAATGCAACTTATTATTAAGCAAAGCCGATTTCTCTCCGAGACTGTGCTGTGAGCTGGAACGTGGCAATGGAAAAGAAATTGATGCTTGATCTTTTCGCTTCAGTTTTCACATTGCCACGTGGATCTTATCAAGTTACCAACAAAGTACATCCAATGTATAATGGGTATACTTTCACCCAAGATTTGAATAAGAATAGCCTGTCTTATGCATTTTTGAAATTCCACAACCACAGAACTTTCTACAATTACGACCCAATGGAGAAGGTGCAAATGAATAGTAGAGAAAGAAAACTACCTGAAGTTGATCGAGAAACTTTATTGATCATTTGGGCTAATCAACGCTTTCTTTGATATGCTAAATTGGGAGAAAGTTTACGACTTACTAATCTTGATGTCAGACAAAGGGAAAAAATTGTGATAATTTTAAGGGTTTTCCCTGTTATCTGTCCTTGTCTTTGCAATGTCGATCAATTTAATGCATTCTGCTGGAGGGCGGCAATTTTAGTTAGAATTGTCGAAAAAAATATTCAAATCAAATGGCTCCACGTGAAAAGAACAAAGATAACCAATTGGCCACAGAAGCTTTCTTCTTGTCCATTCAAAGGAAACGGGAGCTGAGATGAAAAATAAAACCCAGAGAGAGTTTGGAAAATCGCTGACATAATATGATTGCAACTGCAATTTCAATCCCATTTCCCAGCAGTAATATAACTGATCAAATCAGGCGTTTTTCCTGCAAGCAGGCTTTTAGTCCTTTCGTATGTTTTTTTTGCTGAATTCTCATTCCCAAATGAAACCACCAAAAACACCACACCCGCTTAGTCTGCACTGCACGGATTATTAAAAGAGGAAGAAAAAACAGTCTCCTTGTGTCAAACAAGTTGCAGTTAAGTTGATGGTGCGAAAAGCTGGTGTGTGCTATGGTCCTTCCCATTTCTTGCTTTTGCTGCAGCTAATGGGAAATTGTAAGTTATTCCACTCATCTTGTAAAGTCTCCTTCCGTCAGTGTTACATTTTTTAAGGGGAGAGAAATACGGAAACGAGAAAAAGAGAGGAAAGAGGGAGAGCGAGAAGCCATTTGCGTAATGAGGCTCAACCACAAAGTTTCGCAATTTGTGCATTCATTCTCCCTTTTTCTCTATTCTTCCCTTGTACCGCTATGTACCGTGCCAATTTCCTGTTCCACTTTGTATTACTTTTTATGATGCTACTCATGCTGGTTTTTCTTGAGTTTTTTTGGGGATGCTTTTTGGTGGAATAAGAGTTACTCTGATACAAACAAACCTATGTTGATGTGGGATGAGTATTTATGTATGTGTGAGGCAAAATAATATTTTTAAGTTTCTCATTTCATTTTGGAAAGAAAAAGGGATTCTGTCGAAAAAGGGCTGATGTGCTGCCGCTGTTGCCGTCAGTCAACCAAAGAAAGGGAAAGATTTTTCTTTGATTTTGTTTACCGGAATATAAAAGGAGTTAAGTCTTTTTTATGTTTCTTTACGTATTGCAAAATATGCTACAAGTTTTTTCCACCCTTTGAAATTTTGAAGTAAAAAACTTTACATTTTTTGAAACTGTGAATAGCTGTCTAGTGGTAAATACAATGGTGGGCTGACGATGAGAGTGAAAGCATTCATTTCACTTTGCATTTATCTCTTTCAATTTTGCTTTGCAGATGTGTATATGACCCTATAGCTTACGCATTAAAAGTTTTAAGCTGTTTTTGAATACACTTGAGCCAGAACAGAGGCAACAATATTCAGCACAGTAAACAACTCAGGAAGTAGCTGAGCAAGAAACCACATTTTTGGTGTGTAGAAAGAAGTTAAGAAACCCCACCCCTATACCGGGTTCCAGAGAAATCTCCAAGATTTTCAATTCACTTTTAAGCTTTCTTTATAGCCTAACAAGGGCACTCATGAAAGGGCTGTCTTAAAAAACATGGTGTACAACAGTAGTGGAATGCAGTTAGCAATCGTCATAGTCAAGTAGCGCGCTTGGTACTTGCATAAATGTCGCCAAATGTAGAATGGAAATACATAGACTTAAAAAGGCCCTTTTCCCCGAAAAAGAAGTTCCACAAGGAGTGGAATCAAGTGCAAGAGTAAAGGGCTGCACATTTGCATATTTTAAATGGTCTATAGCCAAGCAGCAAACTTTAATAAGGTGCAAAATAGCTTTCCTTGTGGAGAAAGTGTAGAGATCAGAGAGAGTTTCATGAAGGTACAAGGTTGATAATATGGAAATGCCTCAACCTTAGAAACTGCGTAATTCTGTAATTTTAATAGTTACGGAGTGGCAATAAGCAGTGGGAGTCCCACTCATCTCTCAAGGCAGCCATGAAATGGCTCATACACATAAAGATTGATACTGAAGAAAATGATTGTGATGACACAGAAAGTAAAAGTGGCAATAAACGTGGCGTTCCTAGCCAGTCGCATACTACATATACCCGGCCCCATCATAAAGCCAATTTCAATTTTCCCTCTATTGAGCATGTAAAACAGTAGCTGAACTCGGGCCGAATAACTTGATTCTGACAATGGCAGTGGTAATAACCCATATTACACAATACATGACCATTTTACTGTTTTAGCACCCGCTAACATACATGTAGGCAATCATAGGCCATAGCAAAATGTAAAACACTGTAGCATTTTCATTTTTGAAATTTCATGGGAAGACAAATGAGTGACTAATCTATCGAAAATAACAATGTTCAGGCATGATCGACAAGGACAAAATGGCTTGTAGCCTCACTGTATTCCTCCTGAGCCGTGAATAGTCTGGGGGAGGGCCCAAGTAATTTTTAACAGAAAATGGCATACTGTTCATATTCAAACTTTTTGTGCATGACCCAGAACGATTGCTTTTGCTAGGAAGGGAAAATCGAGGCATATTATTCAACTACTTAACTTAACATTTACAAATCTGATTCACTCAGCCCAGTAGTTAATCGTGTAACACCGTTCCCAGTCCACACAATTTTGGAGCTGGTAAGAAAACCGGAAGGAAGGGAAAACTGCCATGTGTACAACAACAAAAGCAATTTCCATTACTCCAGGAAACAATAGACCAAGAAAATTGTACATGTGTTACACATGTTACATAATGATATGGGAGGGACTAGACTCCAGTCAAATTCCTTGTACTACAATTTGCAATCATACTATCCAACGGTACGCACCAGTCACATTTCATTGGTACTACACTACCAATTCCCATTAAAATGAGGAGGAAAGGAAGGGAGAGTAATTTAGGCACGTCAACAAAACTCACCCACACAAATACATATCCTCAGTGGCAAGTGGCAAGAAGTAATATCTGACATTCCAAATGCAAATTTTCTAGTAGCCTACTTCCTCCGAAGAATTCCATTTGAACACTTTCACCAGCAAACTACAAGTAACCTGCGATACACAACAGGAAAAGCCAACTATAAAAAAACTGCCGTATTCACTTCAACTTCATGCCATTGTTTGTATCACAAGCAGAAAAGTATTTTGCTGTTACGTCAGAATGTAAAACAAGGGACATTTATGTTTTAGCGAGCAAAACATGCGAATGTGTCCGTCACAGATTCCTCTGGTGTAAATTGTTTAGTCATGCATAAATATTCATCTAAAATTGGTATGCTGGTTCTGGTTGGTCGTTGGTGCAACTGAAAACAGTCATCGGATCAGATGGAGAAAGCTTTCTAGCATTAGCATGCACAACCCAAAATGTTTTCAATGGTCTAATCGTAAGTAGTATAAACGATCAGGTTCTACAAAAAATATTATTCAGATTTTGTTTAAATCAGGATGAAAAATACCGGGTTGGCTTTATTTTGCAATGGACAAAGTAATTTTTGCTGTTTCATTTTATTTATTCGACTAGACTCAGCTGTTGGTCTTATCTCATCTCATTCATTAAATCAGCGAGGTTTTTTTTACAGATGAAAGGTTCTCTTAACCAGTACTTGCATATTTACTAAAAACAAATTCTGAAAAGCTTGTATTTTTTATCCACAACATGCTTTCACCAAAACCGAATAAAACAGCCACCAACCGTGTATAACTATTTATAGTTGATGTGTGTGAAATTAGCCCCATTTGTCTTTTCTCTTCTCGTTGAATAAGCAATTTTTCCCAGATTCATTTGCATATTTTTGCATGCAAAAAAATCCCATCAGTAATAACAAAGACTAATATTTTTGCTTTGCTTTGCTTCAGCCCTGGTAGGTCTATCCATGAGGGGTTTGGGTTGCCATACTGGTGAAACGAGGGAAAGTTGGTGAGTGAAACTAAAACATTTGTTCTACTCAAGTGTAAATATTTTAGGAGTAGTAACACCATCGCATAGAACAACAACACAGTTATAGATCTAGAAATACTGCATGGTTTAAATTCATGCATCACTGAAACAACTAAGTAGGTAGTCAACCCGGTAAATGAACACTTACATAAATCAATTCAAATGAGAATAGTTGTTTTTGGCTTACCTCGTGAAACCAGTTCAACCGAGTGTGGGGTGGGTTTGATTGAACTGAGCATTCAAAGTAAACATCGTCCCCTTCTTTAATGTCGTCTGGGATGAGGTTATCTCCGAGCTTTAGGTACACTCTTGGAACATCTGTAATTGTTATAATAAAATGTATTCATCATCTTCATCCAAACTGCCTTTGCGAGTTGCAATTAAATCCATAACTGTTTTTCACTTATTTATATTTTATTACATCTATTCCTGTTTTTTTCTATTTTAAAGGGCTGGTGAATTACTGAAATACTTTATTTTATATCATCATTGGTGACGGTATATTCTTAACATACCTACCATCCCGAATAGTCGTCAGTAATTAACTCTTAGTGCATTTTTTTGGGGACAGCTAAACGAATAAGTAACTTTCTCTCGGCCTTTTGCAACAGTTGCAAATCAATGGAACAAAAGTCGGTTCAGTTTATCAAGAAGCGCTGAATGCTCTTATGCCATTTTGATTAACCGGATTTTTGATTCAGAAATTTAAAGTGTGCTTGTTTTTACAACATATATGCGAGGACTTCTAATTGCAAACGATTTCGATTATCATTGTCATTTCTTCTTTTTATCGTATCCGATTTTTGCATTGCCCTATCATACCTAGCTGGTTACATATTAAAACTAATGTTGACGACTTTATACCCTCTTGGCATGTTCCCGCTCCTTTCTAAGAATGATACACCGACAAAGCCCCCCGCTCTAGGCTTCTAAATTCATAAACAGTTCCTTATAAGAAAGGAAAGCTAACTATTTAGATGGATATGACAATACTAGAATATTGCAGTATGAAAAAGCATAATTTTAAATGCTTTTGACAGCCAAGTTCCTTCCGAGCATAACCCATTAAGATAATTTCATTAAGTGTTATCACTGTAACGGATATACTTGAAGTTTGCTTCATTTCCCCTTCATTTATGAGCCTCTTGTACCTATATACTCCGTCGTTCAAGAACTGGAACCAGAACTAATCTGATGAGCAGGTCAAAAGCATCGTCCTCGTTGCCTATTGAAATAGTCATTTGCATGAATATGTTGATCGGCACAAGCTAACAGTCATAAAATGCGTCTAAGTTATATAAGGTTAAACTTCCCTGCATCCAACTTCAGGCAAGTAAAATTAAGAAGTAGGGTGATGTATCTGCTTACTCATTCAACCGTGCCCTGATGTCAACTGACATTTTGATAGGTGACAGTAGTCTCCTACATTATTGAGCTACCAAGCCCCCGAACAGACGACTTTCCCTTTTGAACAACTCCGTATCCTGTGGCAAAACAGGGAAAATTATTATGTCAGCAGTCATTGAATATGACATTAAGTCAGCTCATTCATTCCTTTTACGACTCCTTCCATGCTCCAACCACTTTTACTCCGTAAATGAATGGGCTTCCCATCCAAGGACGCTAACTGGAACGACAACGACGCATAACACACTTTTATTTTATTTTCTCTTATACTCCCCTACTCCAGAAGTCGAATGGATTGGAATGAATCAATACATAATTAAAAGCAGCTGACAAACTGCTCCAACCTAGTTTTACTGCCGTGGAAAACACATTCATCCACTCCGTCACGGTTACACTAGCATAAAAGATTTGGTTTTTAACCATAAAGCATATTTGAGCGCAAGCAAAATAAATCCAAATCGTGAAATTCATTTTATGTATATACAGTTTTTAAAAATCGAACCGATCAAATATGTAGTGCCAACCATGTAGCCAACATACTATGTTCCCTGAAGGGGATGTAAAATGAATGGATTATTTGCAACTATCTACTACATGGAAGTTCCCATTTCTTCATTGCAATTTAAAACAGAAATATTATTTTCCTGAAGGTACATATTTATACTTTCTATCATTAGCCATCTTACACAGTATCTAGGTTTGTAGAAATCTTTGCTCTGTCTAGCTCAAATTGCGGAAGGAGAGTTTAAAAAAAGTACACCAAATTGAACGAGTACCAAGTGGAAAGAGCAGCAGAAGAAGGGCCCGTGGGTACTTACCAAGCGATATTATAAAATGAGTGGTATCAGCAGCAGGAGCATAACACGAACATGAGCAACATGGCGGCAAGATAGTTGAAATAAAATATCGCTATCAGTAGAATATATCTCAAGCAATTCCCATTTTCCATGAAGTTCCTCTAGCCCAGGCAATGGCAATAGTCACGACGATCACGAAATGATCACCATAATGGAAAATGCTAGGAATAAGACCATTTTTCCAAGTAGAAAATGATGATGTGCAGTTTTCGGATACGATAATATGCAATTTAAGTTTCCCCATCCCTTTCACCTGAAAAGGAAAAACAAGTGAAAGTCTGTTTCCTCGACACAGCGGGGAGCAGTCTTATTCCGTGTTCCCTCTTATCTGCCTATATTGGAAAGACATGTGTAGGTATTTAGAGAAAAAGCTTACTTTCTCAATCCAAATTCCAAATCTTTGTGAAATGGCCTAGAGACAAAAAATAAAGTAGGTAATAATACACCTAAGTAAGAGGAAAAGATTATAAAGTAGGTCATCATCATGTTTGTAGAAATTGCAATGGGAAAACACACAAGGAAAATTTCCTTGGAGGGATAAAAAAAACTGTGTGGAACGGGGAGAGAGGACAGAGAACAGACATACTTTTTTCTAGTAAGACGCAAGCCGCTTTTCTTCATTTTATTTCTCTTGACAGGGTTTTACAAGCACGTACTGCATCAACAACTTCCCCGATTCCGATTGTCGATGCGATATCATTTCAGATTTTTAAAGTTCATTGGCAAATGCTCGGTATGTGTGTGGGATGAGGGGGAAGGTGAAATTTCTATAAACATGAACATAAAAGTGGCGTTCCTGAGCCAAAATTTATCTCTATATTTCTCTTCGATAAAATGACCAATTGTTATAGTTGTTTGGTTCCGGAAGCATTATATACTATTTACAGTATTGTACGAGGAAAATATAAACCTACATAAGGAAATAAATCCGATAATAGTCCTTCTACGTGATCCCTTTTGATATAAAATGATGGCTGATGTATAAATGCAAAATCTGTCCGAAGTACGTTCATTCTCTAAAAAAGAAGCTTAAGTATTTGAGGATGCGGAGTTTGATGTCCCTTTTTGCTAGAAGTGGGAATCAACTAGGGGGAATTTAGTTGGAAGATTATTTTTCATTGTTACGCTACCCGCGTTGGTCAAAGTAGGCCTAATCATAAAATGCATGATGTTTTTCTTTTCATTTTTCCCTTCGTTAACACTTAAAACAGAAATGAATAGAGAGTAACAGTGTTGGCATTAACAATTTACCATTATGTAATTGTGCAAGATACAATGTTTCTTCATGGATGAGTAGGTTCTAGCCTGGACACTACAGTACAGATTAGATTACAAGTAGAATGTATAATGACAATGAGTGTGCTTGATAGAAACTGTTCGGATGTGATTTACTTTAAAAGGCAGTGAAAATAATACGTATATGAGAATTACAATGGAATCAGTAGGAGCGTTGCTATATAATACACTTACAGTGAACGTTAAGCCGCCAACGGGCTTCCATCGCACTTCCGGGAATCCAGGGATTGTCTCCACGGCAGGTCAGAATTTTCCCGTCATCTTCAATGGCGGGAATTAAGTCGAGAATACTTCTGGTGATGTTCTTATCATCACTAGGAGGCTGGAATTAAAGACAGGATCAACAATATTTTAATCTCAGGAACAGAGCTACTATAAGTATCATTATGCCATTTTAATTCCGCTGGAATGTAATTTACGTACAATCGTAGGAAGTTGACTAATTTGACGGCTGTTTTTCCACCATGTGATCACCGCTGGTGGACGAGATCCCACAGTGATACACTCAATAGCATATCTCCTCTCTGCCAGCAAGAAGCTGTCCATTGTTGTAATGGTGGTTTGCAATGGTCTCACTGTTGGTAAAAACACGAAATTACGTAAACTTGTAAGTATTTATAAATAAGGCTTAAGTTGATTGTGCAGTAGGAATGTTTTGCTGCTGATTAGATCCGAATATAGTACAAATACTGGAAATAGGCAGTTTACCGATCGTTATTCTGAAAACAGACGGATAATATGAGGAAGGTTACGTAAGACAAGTGAAATAACGAGTAATTTTCTCTTATGGGTAACCTAATATTTTGTGTCTTGAATTGCAATTGTTATGCTTGAGTACAATTCGACATTCGTATCAGCAGCCAACACACCAAACAGACTCGAGTTTCATTTAATTAATCAAATAAAGCTTAAAGTTAGTCCAGGATTTTGAAAATATGCCAGAAAGCCAAAATCGGCCTGTTCGTAGAACTCCATCCAACTTACGTTTATGTTAAGGGGACATTTTGATATGACGCACAAAAGAAGTTTAACCTAACAAAGAATATTATCTGAATCAGAAATCGTTCTGAAGCGTTAGTGATATAAGTGAAAGCTTCTATACAAGCGATTCATATTACACGCAACATACGTATCTCCTCTCCTCGCGTTTATGTACATAGGTACATACTTAAAAAGTGTCAGTTTGCCCCAGACAGCAGCTAATGTGTAATAAGCATGTTAAATAGTATTTACATACATATCACCTCCAACTAACTATTTAACTACATTTTTGGTTATGTCATTGGCGATAGTTAAATACAGATATTACATCAAAAAGGAAAAACTAAATATTATCATTAATATTTTTGAATCCCTAGTTAAAAATCAGTAATCGCTGAAACATGTGACTTTAAATTTTATTTTTGCTTAAAATTCTTGTAGTTTTTCTAAGAATGAATTCAAAATTGCTTTAAATTTAAACATCTTCATTAAAATAAAGTAATCGTCCTCGTTTAAAACTCACCACAATATTTTTTCGCATTCATAAATATTTTATTATTTAACAGAGATGGATATCATCCTTGTTTATGAGTTGGAAGAGAACCGACAGTCTTTGGAAAAGCCTTCCTGTACCGTTGGATTACGCTGGGAGACTTTACATCCCAATTTCCCCTAAGAGACTACAAAATACTTCCTTCCGAGAATTTGCTACGGATGAAAAAGGAAGCCTTTACGGGAAATGTGTTCATTTTAGGCTCACCTCACTGCATGCTACATTGACTTGATGTATGCATTAGGCAAGAAGGCAAGAAACTGAAGTGAGACTGTGAGATAGTCAGTATGATGTGAAAACAACATGGAAAGGCATTAAAAATGACGGTCACTAAAGTATTTCCTTCACCTGAGCACTTTCTCTAGGGACGCCAAAGAAGAGTATCTTTTTTTCCCTTCTCTCAACTCAACCTTTCTCCCTTGAAGAAAAAGAGAATGACATACAGCAAGTTACATGCCCAGATAAAGTCTCTGTTCCTTGACGAAGAGTACATAAACCCTAAAAAATGCATAGTACCTGCCTTCACATACGCCAGAACACTGCTCCAGTCTCCCATAAAATGGAAGAAAAATGTGGATGTTTCAAAACGAAGCGTGGAAGTACCTACTTACTTTCGTATAATATTTCTACTCCTGTATAGAGCACATTCTATGTATGGATTGGAGAATACTCTACACGCAAAGAATGTCAGTAATGTGTACATAAAGTAATAAAACACAAAATGTGTGTTTATCTATTTTACCTTTCTTTTGTTAAAAAATGGGAACAGGGAGAGCTAAACATTATCCCTCGCAAATATTTGGAAAGGCTGGGAAAGAAAAGTCTTAACAGGTAAATATTTCATCGGAAGCACGGTAATCCATCCTCCAAACATTTCTCTGTTTCTCCTCCATCTCTGGTTGGGTATTATCTGTTGCCTTGAAGCCGGAGCTCCCTAGTGTAGTTATTTAACCGACCTTCATTTGAGTTTCTTACTTTTTGCTTCTTTTTCACTGTATTTCTGTTGCAGGAGATTTAAATGATAGTTTTTTACTTCCGTTGCAAGTGGAATTCAGAGGATTGTTTACATTTTATATAGCAAATGTACATTTGTTGCTGTTTGTGTGTTGTTAATTTGTCAATTACCTGCGCATTTGACACGTTATAAGGTACGTTATACTAGCAAACACATTTTCTTTGTCAATTAGGCCAAAAAACGAATGCGTTCCTTCAAATTAATTATCTTTTCATTCACTTCCCGACAAGTTAAAAATCATCACATCTTCCAACCCAAGGGCAGCAAACGTCAAATAAATTGAAAGTTGAGCTGACACATCAACAGAAATTGTTGCATTCCCGGAAGAGCAAAGTTGCTTTCACACTTTCGTTGACTGCAGCACAACCATGATAGCCTTCCAATACTGTCTGTTACAATCTATGACAATTAGATTTCCCACGAGTAGATAAAGTTACTTTTTACCACGCTCTCTATTTCTTAGCTTATTGTTTTATCCATCATACTTTCATTTGAGGGAGAGATATTCGTGATTCAAGTTGGGAAGTTGAAATACACCGAATAATAGAATGCATCATTTACAACTTCGTCTCAAAAGGCCGCTTTTGCCAACGAGAAAAGAAACTGGACAAAAGTTTGACAGCAAAAAAAATCAAAGAAAACGTTTGACCAAAGTGAGAAGTCTTCTAACGAGCTAGCCTTTAGCTGCACGTGATTACGTGTGGCATGATGTCATGAACGTTTCTGAGTCTGACCTTCTATTACTCCGAGTCTGTTGGTTGGTTTGTTTTACCTATTAGTGGACAAAAATTTGGATCTACCGCATTCACAAGGACAGAAAACAAATTTCGGTATTTGAACTTACAATTGAGATTCACCATGACCTTTGTTGACGGTGGCAGGGCTTGATTTGTATTGGAAGCTTGACAAACGAACTCAGCATTCAGATGGTGGCGATTGAGACGCGGAAAGACTAGCTTATTTATCAAAATCCCATCGTTCCTTTCCGTATCATCCCCATCAATCATGGAGTTCCCAAGCCACCACGTTAATTTCGGCTTCGGACGACCTACAAAAATAGAAATAAAAATACAAGAATAAGATTACAAAAGCTTTCGTCAGTAATACAAATAAGAATCGGGACCAAATACGAAAGATTGAATACACAAAGAATAGCAAATCAATTATTATTGCCGTTGCCGGATAAAATATATTGAGAGTTTCTTCACCAGTCCGAGTTCCCAACAACATTTTAGTTTCCTTTTTGCTTATCGATCTCGCAAATCCGATCAATAAGGATTTACTTTTTGATGTAAACAACAGTAAGGCTAGTATATGACATTGAGGGATTGGTTACCTAAAAGAGAATGACTGCACTGTCGTAAACACACTTGGTAGAAAAAATTCTTTAAAAAAAACATTCAATCCAAATTATCTCATTTCATTTCATTAGGTATCCCACATCAAAATGAGGGCAAGTCGATAAGATTTCGAAACAGACCAATTGTATTAAATGGATGGCCTTACTGGCTGAGTTGACCTTGGTTAGTTTAATAGAGTATACTGCACCATAATCCAATTTTAAGCAAAAATTCGTCGTACTGATGTCTTGCAAATAAGCTATCCTTCATCTTACTTTTTCCTTCACATTCTTGAATATTATGTGGGTGGATAAAGTGGGCCTGGCTTGACTAATTTTGTAATTGTTCGTTCATTCAATCATTCACAGCAGGTAACGTCTAGTATTGGATGCAGATACTATTTTCCAAAACATATTTTCTTGCTTTTGCTTATTTGGTTTGCTTCCCAAATTAAATAAACTTCATTTGACATGAACTTTCACCACCCAATTTTTTCCCTTCCTTCTTCCTCCTGTCAAAAAGAAACATTTAACATTTAAGCTTGTCAACCTGTCAAATTAGTTTTCTCCCGCTAATGCATTACATACACTGTAAAGGAGATGAGCATAACTTTTTAAAACCTATGTAGTTGCAGTAGTGACAGACGCAGTATTACTAACGAGTATCTATTCCTGGTAAAAGTCAGAAAAATAAATCATCTAATTGCTAAAGCTGAATAGTTTTAAGCCGGGTGTTAGCTTTGCTTTTCGCGCCTTCGTACTGGCAGTACGATCACAGCAAACCCATGTTAGCTTGTTG
>JAQGAI010000378.1:0-21404 GCA_034696905.1 Lepidocyrtus violaceus | reverse complement strand
GTCTGTTGTTATAAAAAGAACTGTGCTGCTGTTTGCCGTTGTCGTTTACTCACAATCCCTTTGTGAGGGAAGGAAACGAACTTTGGAAGTATTCCAGCTTTGATGAGTAGGAAAAAAGATGAAGATGAAGTGTGAAATAAAAAGGATTCTGAAACTGGGGGACAATTTAAGAATGAACAGTTTTTTTTCAAATTGAAATGAATGCACAGTTTCACACACAGGATTAGGAGAACGAGATGATAAGTTCGTATTAACGTTTGCATAAGTTAAAATGAACTTCATTTTGATAGGCCTCGGAAATCCAGAGAAACTTTCCATTTTAATGGACACGGGTAAGAAGTTGAATTTAAGCTGAGGAAGTCATATAATAGGCTTAATCCCTCTTCCGAATCCATTTCAATATAAGTTAAAAGGATAAGTAATCGATACTAATTCTTTCTGCGTCTCCCTGTCAAGTTCCTTCTGTTCGACCGTGTCAAATGAAATCCCAAAGTGACTGCAAATTCTCCGATGAAAAAAAAAATTCTACCTTAAACCACACTACACAGCTTTTCCTTAATGTATAAATTGGCTGAGGAACGTGTGAAATGCGGGAGTATTCAATGATCCTCTATCTCCAATCTCTCGTTCCATTTCTCGCTCTCTCTCTGTGGTAGTTGGATGGAGGAGCAAAGTGCTAAGTTTTAATTGCCAGATAGAAGTCATTCAATCCCCACCAAGTCAACTCTCAGTCCAAAGTGGAGTTTAAACAATTCCAACATGAATTTTGATCATGCTGGTTGCATCCACACTCCTCCGTGGTGTGAATACAGGAAAACAAGATTTTACTCTCTAGGAATAGGAATCGATTGGAAGAATACAGTTAATTAAAAAATGTGTGTGGATAGTATCTCGTAATAGTAATAATGGTGGAGGCTATTTCTGTATTCCCTCTGATTCTATTTGTTTGTCGTGGCTTATACATGGCTTTTCCTAGTCGAAAATTCTCTGATCCAATTTTCTCGGTGGGGAGTAATATAAAAAGGAAATCAGTCTTTGGCTATGTACATTGTACTTTATGTTAGTATGATTAGGAAGGAGTATGCTTATGTATTTATGTGGATTACTAATGTAATTGGTTTCCAATTGGCAAGCCGTCCTAGACCAGACCTCCATTTTCCTTGAGTTCCTTCCGACCACCACACCGCTCGGCTGCTGCTGCTACCGTGAAGCCAGCAGAATATTATGTAATAATATCCGTATCTGCCGATGATCTTTTCTGCTTGAAAGTTACCAATTGACATCGTGGGGGTTAGCTCATCCTCCTGTCGATTGAGAGAAATGACTTTCTTGTTCCTTACCTTCTTCCTTTCCCGGTGGAATTGTTTTACCGAGCTAGATTGCTATCAGGAAGATTTCAGATGTTTTCTCCTCCTGTCAATCACGTTGAGAAAATCAAGCATGACGTGGCTAATATTAAAAATTATTATTAGCTTGTTCAATATACCAGCTAGCTTCTATACATATTTGCTGTCATTGCTGTTCAAGAGGCGGGTTGACAAAAGTGTTTGCCATTTTGGCAAAAGAACTGAAGCTTTTGACGGGGATGATAATGAATGAGTCACAGTTTTTAATATCACTTTTGACAGTATATATTCAACAACTGACGACAACTGTGTTCCAAGTAGTAGCTCGCACAATGTTTTTCTTGGTGGCCCAATCTGCACGGATGCACAAACACTTCTGTAAAAAATGAAATTATTTATGTCTTTGAAAAAGTGTTGTTCGTATCTCATAAAAAATAACTTTCATTACAATGTTCCGAAACTTAAATCTACGAATCTTCAGCACTGTATGCATAGTTAGATAGGTACATATGTATTTTTATTTAATTGTATTTTACTTTTCGTGTAATAAGTTATTATGTAGTTTGATATGATAATGTTTTCTCTACTTTCACTATTGCCGCTCTCGTTGTCATTTTTCACGTTCACGTAAAACGCACTTGTTTTTCAATTATAGGTAATGTACGTACTTGTATATGAAACTGTTTCGGTCTCCTTCGCATCCGTTCTTTGTGATCTGCTACTACATAAATCAAATGATTTAGGTAAATGCAACGCTCTGTATTCATAAGAAAATTGGCACTGATCTGAACCGGTGCTAAAAAAATCAATGTACTCTTTTCGCATTCGTATGGATATGAGATATATGATTACGTGCATACAGATACATAAAAATTGTAAGTAGGCATGCCTGTGACTATTAAAATTTAGTGGATGATAGGAATAAGATAGGATAGATATTGATATGATCTTATTATTATGTTAGAATACATAAGTTAATTGAGTATTTTATTAATACTTTAAATCTACTTACTTTCAAGTTAGCGTATGCTAAATATTATATTTAAATATTATGTCTATCTATGTATGTACATACTACGAACGTTTAGCTATTTAACTGAAAAGATATGAATTTTCTACAGTTTTTTACAATCAAAATCAGTGTATTTTTTATCTGTGTGGTTTTAACTTTTTCTACGAAATATGTATTCCCTCTCGTCGTAAACCAACCCTCTTCTGCTCCATAATATGGTAATATACTTATGGTCAATGTGTATCACTGTTCTGTATACTTACTATCTGTACTGCTTTCACCATGAAAAGTTTTCTGTCCTTCATTGTTAAAAACACATGTATTATTATTATTATTATTATTATATCGTCTGTGTGTATTTACCTCATATATTTTAAAGAAGAAAAACTGTCCATTGAAATAATTTTGTTCAAGCTTAAGAAACTCTCCCTCTCAAATCAAGAAAACGAATCAAACGAAAACAATGTGCAAAGCTTTCCTGAACAAATGAAGTGTGAAAATATTCATAAATCCGCTATGATCTAATCTTAAGTTACTACATAATCTAATTTACAAACTAATCTCCGCATTATATAATATCCGCCTTATACCTTTTATAGGGATCTCGCCAGACACCTTCGAATTTCACCTATTCCTGCCCTCCTATCACTATTTAAGTTATGACCAGGCCATGCATTGCTACATAACGATTACAGCCAATCAATTTTTTATGACTAACCAAACAAGAGTATTATTATTATATTATTATTCTAGATTTTAATTAACTTGTCCTGTTGAGCTTCTAATACGTATGTACTTGGATATACAATGGAATATTAAGTACTTCTCCGAATACTGAACGGCTGGTTCCAAAAAATAAAATAAAAATACATAAAACCTCTTTTGCTTTATTGCCAAAGTTTGCTTCAATTGTTAACTACTGAATTAATTAGTTAATCACATGCACAACGAATAATACAGACATTACCTACTCTAACCAAGACGCGCACATCTTTATTGTTTAAAGTAAAAAGTACATACGTAAGTGCTACCTACAAACATTTTTAACGAAATCAATGGAAATTATATACCTCCTACAAAACAAACGTAACTTTTAAACCTACTATTTCCGGTTATGACATATGCGTGGTGTGAAAATATATAGTAGGATGCCTGGATTAACTACTTGATTGTTTATATAAGAAAATTGAATCCGTTTTAGAAAGTGCTTCATTTCATGACTCGACTGACAAAAAAAACGAAAACTTCGAAAGAAATCATTAGATTAGAATGACTATCTCAATTGTTTCAATGATGTTGTGTAAGGAATATCTGAAGTATAGGTAGGTAGATTGATTATATGATTAATCCAGTTCAGCCTTATTAACTTTAACCAACCTTGTTAACTCTGACTTATTATATGACTTATTTCTTAGGGAGTTGTGTTATATAAGTTTGTATGATTGGGTGTAAAAATCTGTTACAAAAACTAAACAAAATTAAACTACTTATTCTGGATGAACAATAATTTTCAAGAGTTTATTATGGAAAGTGAAACGTTCATATTTGTAACACTCCATTTACGTTTACTACTAACTAACTTTACTTCTGTATACCTTTTTCTACTAAAAAAAATCATTACTAAATCATCACTTAATACTGTAAACGTATCCTTCTATAAACTAACCCATTATATTTGTTATTCACGAGAAACTCCATACCTAATTAATTATTCTTATTCAACGAATTGATTATCATCATGCCGCAGGATACGGATCTGAAACTCAATCAATTTACATATTTACATTACATAAAAACCTATAAGTCCTAAATTATTGTATGATGTACTAATAAAGTTATCTCATCTCCAGAGAGTTCGTCAACCGAGTGGAGTGAAAGCATGAGAATACTTATGATCCCAAAGACATGACTTACTGGTAAAATTGTCGACCTCCAACTTACATTTACGTAATTATATGTATTCATATTTAATTGGTATTGGTAAATCAGCGTATAACTGAAATCGCCAAACAAAATATTCCATTATGTCCACGTCCACCCACACACAACCTATCGTAACAAAAATTAACTCAATTGAAAACAAAATCACTCTAAACACATTCTATCTAGATTCTACATCTGAATAGTTTTAGTGAATACAGCAAACCGTTTGACACATTAACATAGTGTTGACGAAAAACAAACCATTTCGTTTATACTTTCACCGTATGCCGTTTATCAATGTATCGGTTTTCCCGGCTATCGGTATTTTTACTCACAGGACACTGGACACACATTTGTATTACAATCTATTTACCTATATCTATATTTACTATTAAATACAAAACATTTAATCCTATTCACATATAAATTATGTAATTAACGTACCATTTTTATGCTAAAACTGCGATGATAAATTGTAATTATGTAACTATATTCTTATCGTAAATTATTATTAAAATTTAAGTATTTATATCAATGCAATGAATGTACTTTACCGAACTTGTATAAAATGCTGAAAATGGATGAAGAAAAAAAAATCAAATAAAAATGCGCCCTCCTGAATTTTCAAAACAAAATATTAGAAAGCCACTTTTTTTCTTTAAGCATTTTCTCCATTAATTCATATTATCATTCTACAAACAAATATGCCATGCATAGTAATACGAGACTGGTCGATGATGGATGAAACCGTAAAGACGCAACAAAAACAACATGATATGATAAGTATTACATCTCAATCTTATATTTATGTTTCTTCAAATTTATTTCCAGATAAACCAAAAAAAGGAAATTCAAGTCCCATCCTATAAAAACTTCCATCATGATTAGCTCAATGCCAGCAATCCCTGTGCGGCGGGAGCGCAACAAGAAGGAAGGGTCGATAGGATATTTCAGCCGTCCACACAAGCTTTCTCTACATTTCCGGCCCCCTCACCATCATCAAGTGACTCCAACCCCCTCTCCAATAAACTCCCCGCAAGGGGTGGCCGAAACTCAACAACAGCAACAATATGACAGTGGAAACCAAAGTTTAGCCAGACTCATAGGTAGTAAAACATTTAAGAGAGGTACTACACTGGGAGTTGATTATGAGACATTTTATGCTAATCCAGTTTAAAATTTTTAAACTGTTTCAATAGCTCGAAAGCGCGTGTTTTTCCAATTGAGCGTCCTTCTCCCCCTTGCCGGAGCCCTTCTTCTCTTCATAGGACTCATCCAGTTGATACCCGGGGCGGAGGGGAAACCTTATGGAATGCTGCTTATCGTCCTAGGCACTATCTTACTTTTACTAGGTAAAACACAAAATAGCATACTCATTATTACCACAAGAAAACTAGGAGAAAGTAAGCTTGGAGAAAGCCAGAGAGAGATGACATGAATGACATCGATGATGTAATTTGGTCATTATGCTTCCAGGTCTTGTACTCATTATCATTCGACTCTTCTGCAAATGGCAGTTGGAACATTATGAAGCGAGCTATTTACATGGAGGGGTACTTCCAGAGATTAAAGTCAATGAACCCAGCCTAAACGACGTAGATATAGAGAAAGTCGGCGGAGAAAGTCAACAGCAAAGCCCGCAACGGAGAACATCACAACAATCAAATAATCCAGCCACCACTAGTAATTTTAGCAATAGAAGCGATACAGCAGCCCTCGAACAGGTTCAGGTAAACACTCCTGGGGGAGGAGGAGGAGGTGCTGGTGGAGTTGCTCCATTATACCCTACATATTATAATCCTTTAAAATATTGCCAACCCCATCCTTAATAGTTACTTAATATGATGTGTTTTTACTTCTTGAGTCCTTTTTCATTGTATGCAATTTTACACACACAAAAATCCGGGGGTTTACTCAATTTTTTAAGCAAAAATTATTTGTTTAAAAAGAGTGTATTTTACGTTTCTTCGTCGATTTTCATACTTGTTGTGGGAGAGTGCATGAGATGATGTGATTAACTAAAAATTATGTAAAATGGATATTTGCTCGAGAGAGATATTATTATGTACCTACTTATTTAAGAACATTTACGACTTCAGCTACTCTACTTTCAGACGACATTTTTTTAACGTTTGGAACCACCTACCTCGATTTTGGTATGCGGCAATGACATCCAAAATAAACTATTTGTTCCCATTATATTTCCGGATCTCTGCTTTCTCCCCCACCATCTTTCACCATTTTTCAGTTTGTGCCATCATTTTTAAAAATAAAATCCAGAAAATTCTTTCAATTTATTGATTAAGTCGTTTGTATACTCTCATTAGTGTTTTATACAAGTATGATATGAAATAATTTACATATAGCTAGTTAGAGTACTGACACATAATGGTTTTAGGGTTGAGGGTGGGTTAACAATTGAGATGGTACCATTTTATACTCAGCTACATTTCTTGACACCCGGTTCTCTTTGTGTTTAATGCATTTGCACATTCTCTATTACTGACTTCTTTTTGAATTGCTCACCTGTGTTGTTGAGATATTAATTGTAAGCAAAGTGTAAACCGCTGCTGCAATTCAAAAATGTCATAATGTCTATTGTCTAATTGTTACATAGTTAGGGATAATATCCTGTATCCAGGTGGTAGGGTAATTCCTTTATGTCACCACTTGAGTTTATTTAAAACAAGCATTTAACACCTGCCTTTTTATAATTCATTATGTAAGGAGATGTTTGGTATTCTTATAGGTACTTTGCATATGTATCTGCGAAATTGAAATTATGTAAGAATCCTACATGAAAATATAAAGTTAGTAAATAATGGTATGACTGTGTAATGTATAGATTGCCAATTTTAGTAAGATACATGCTAGTTCCCAGTCTTGTCTTAAACCGTTTGTTTTTCTGTAGGTGAGGCATTCGACGTTCGTCATATTTGCTACTTTCGCAGCATTACTTTTAATTATGCTACCTGAAAGTTCCTTGTTCGGCAAAAATTTGACAATTATAAAATTTTCAAAAAGAAAATCAGCATTCGTGAAACGGCAGGCAGTTTTTCATTCTGAAAATGAACGCATGGTTAGAAGCACATGTAGCACATTCTAGCAAGAATATGTACAAGTAATTTTCACTTATTTATATGTATGTATTTTGTCCTTTCCAGTTTAGTAAGGAGAAATCAATTATGCAAGTCTATGCTATGTCGTAATGCAAAAACTCGTCGCAAACTATGTGAATCTTAAAAATGGTTTTCCTCACTTCAGCAGATAAGGGAGGTAGATAAAGTTGAAATTTACTCAAGAATGTATTTTTTCACTCTTCTTCTCTATTCATTAGGACTAATACTAAACTAGATACGTTGTTACCTTCTTTAAGATTTATTAAGTACAAACCTACCTATACATTAAAAATATGAATCATTTTACAGAATTTTTCCCTATTCATATTCTTTAAAATGTTTGCAAAATTGTGATTAATCTATTTAGCTATGTAGCAAGATAAGAATTACCAATAGGCTAATTGTATTTTAAACTCCTGAAAGCAAAATTAAGATACTAAGGAAAAAGTAGCTATGTATATTTTCAAATAAAACAGATTAAGTACAGGATATGGCACTCGCACGGTGCGCCACCCCTCTCAGGAGCGCCATAATTTCTCTAACACTTTCAGTTCATTTACTTAACACACACAAAACGGAGCTTTAAAATCTATTTCTCAAAGAAACCACACAAGAATGAATTCGATCATCCATTTTCGAACTTTTCTATCTGAACCATTCCTCAATGAAATTTTTAAAAAATTATGAGCTCTATGAAAATACGTCTTAAAGTTGTAGATGAATTCACAGCACTAAAGATAGTTTTCTGTCATACTTGAATGTGACACGTCACTTGTTAGTAGATGTTTATGTTTAGGCAAAGCAAATGATCTGTAAATAGAAAAATATTAACATGATAGCTGTCGAAAACAATGTAGAAACTATAATTATTCACGATTTCTCTTTACCGTTTTTTTAGAACTTGCACATACGGCTATGTACGTACTTACTATGTATACCATTTAGGTGATAAGTTAAAGGTGATTCTTGCAATTCAATTTGTATTTCAATTTCAATAAAATTGAATGAAATGACTATAAGATGAAATTATGGAGTGCTACTAAAAAAATGTTTACTTCCGTTATCTTTCATTTATGTCTGCATATCTCAACGTGTAAAATTTTTAAATTATTTCATTTTTTAAATACATCGGTTTATCTATTTTTTTGCAAGGCAATGCTAAAATGTAAGGTTATTTCCTCCAGTTAATTTATCGCCTTAAATCACAACCGGAACTATAACAGTCAGCCTTTGTTATACTTCAACTTTTACTATACACGAGTTAATACCCATACTTATTAAAGTAAGATACACATAGTTAAGGATTAATGATTAGTTTGTGTAAGCATTTTTCAGTGATTTATTTCTTGATCCTTCACATATTTTGTTACTCGGGTCCTTCCGCTTTCTTCATTCTTTATTGTGTGTAACTTGCATAGATTGGTATACAGTACGAGTCAATAATTGATAGCTTTTTTGAAACTTTGTTTAAGAAAAAAAAATAGTATAGATGATGTTATCGTGATTGTTATGAAATTCTTTACGCAGGTGGAATAAAAGAAATGTTTTATGAAATGAATATGGCATTATTGTTATAATGTTGTGAAATGATTTAACAGATCCAACTTGATTGAAATGATGATTTTTTTATGCATTATTTGTGCAAGTAAAAACTCAGCAATTTCAGGTTTTCTGTTTTTTATTACTTTCTTTGCTACGATCCATCCATATGCTCACGTATAGATTGTTTTTTATAATTTTACAGATTTTTTTTAACGATTTCATCCTTTTTACATGCGAAGGAACATACATAATTGCCATTCATCATTGCTTAAATTTAAAACATTACATGAGTTCTGCCCTCTTCCGTGGAAGTATCCTTTCTTTCAAACGCACACAATGACAAAATATCTTTGACGATACACTTACAATTAGTGTCAATATATCAATTACGATTTAGTCTAACTTTATGGAAGATTAAGACCAAATTTTAATTCATTCGTTGAGAATACGTATTAATAGGCTACGCGGTTATACTACTAATAAGACTACTTACCACTACCGTAGAGTATCCAGATAGAAAAGGCTGAAAGGTCAGCAACGAAATCACAATTTGGACCAGATTTTCTGCTTCTAAGAATTGAAGTTTAATTAAAGTAGATAATTTAACTGCATTTAGGTGGATATAAATCCACTTGTGTATATACGATACTACCGTATCTATGTCATAAAATCGTAACAATTTGTACAAGTACTATACAATTTGCTCACATAAACACGCACTTATTACTAAACTTGAGATGATTTGTCAAGCAAAACGTTATTGTACAATAATTATAATAACTACCAACTATGTATTAGATTTTTACTACATTTCCGGCTTTAAGAATAAAGTGTTTTCATTCGTAATAGTTTTTATAAAAACTTGACCTTTCCAATTACGTAAAATATATTTTATGCATTTATTTTGCTACTGCGGATTAGGTATTTCTAATGAAAAGGTACTGTGAGTACGAAAAGTGAGCTAATCGATCAAAGCTACAATTTTGCGTTTTTTTATTTTCCTACAAATTGACTTGAGTAAATGTAGAGGAATGAACAATTTACTTTTTATTCTTTAGTGAACAATCAACTACGTTGATAAATTTTCCTGCGGTTTTTACGAAGTTTATGATTAGGAAGAAATAAAAAACTGATTGTACAATTCCTGCTTACATCTATAACTCTGATAATGAAAGTATATTTTAAGCGGTTACTGACAATGAGAAAATTCTCAACAAGTTCGAAATCGAGATCTTCAACCAATGTAAACATTTGTATTCCATGATGCCAGTTTAGAATCAAACGAACAGGGCTATCCACGAAATTACTGAATTAGCGTCCGGAAAAATCCATTTCAGCATCTTTAAATAATATCTAAAGTACATACCCATGCTCATTGACACAAACTTTCTCGTGATTTACAGTTATTGACTACATATAGAGTACATAAAGGTTTGAAGAGCAACAAGTGTATAGAACATCTAACCCCATTAGACTTTACAATATTACACGGGAGGAAATTTTCTCACGGACCTGTACAAAACTATGTTTGAGAAGTTTCTCTATCTTTGTTTTCAGTTTCAATTTGGTTATTACGAAAACTTTTCTGGAGAACGTTGCACGATAGGCTACGTAATTTTCTCTTTAGGTTTTCCATTTTACAATGAGAGTATCTAAAAGAATTCACTAGTATGGATCATCCATGTTTACGGTAGAAAGGTTTTAAATAGAACCAGAATAAACGCTAAAAGCACCGTTGCGGTACCATTCATTAGTTTCCGGTTCTACGATATACACTGTGCTACGCTTGTGTGGCTCTAAACAGAAGACAGCAAGAAACGAAACCGAGTAAACTAACAGATATTGTAGTACATTACCAGTACATATAAAATTCAAGGTCAAGAGGAAATTTTATATTCTGTTGAGCTTTCACTCTTTTTTTTCTCCGTCTCGTCATCCTTTTTCTACATCATCGTATTCATGAATACAATATTTTTTCTTGTTAAAAAACTTTTGCTGAATCCGATAGATTTTTTTTACGGATTCCTAATTCTTGCGTTTTTTTTTGCGAAAGTATTACACATTACAAGCATGGTGATGATGAGAAACAAACAAGTAATGGAAAATATTGACCTTATATGACATTCGAACAGTTGTACATTGTCTGCACGTGGAAATGCTACCTAAGAGCGTACATAACATTTATACCTGTGAGTAGCTATGCATAATGCATTGCATATGTATACAAAAACCTTACCCTTAAAAATTACCGTACCTCAAACGAAACAAACTTCGGCTCGGGCTTGTGTAATATGTTGGATTTCGATTTCATACTCCATCAAACGTCAAACACAAATGAACAGATTGAATGTGCAATGAATTTTGAAGCTGACTTGACAAGGATTTTCTTCATTCCCTAAACAGTCTACAACAGAGCTATTTTATACAAATGTCGGCACAAACACAGCTTGTTCGCAGGGTGTGCTTACTTTTAACAGTACAAAATTTTTTTTTCTTTCGTTTATACAACAACTAGTTAACAGTATTTGTTTTAAAGCAAAATGTAAATAAACAATGACTACTCCTACAAATCCAACAACTAACAAGGTTTATTTGGAAGTCAACAAAAACACTAACAATAATTAACTAAATACTAAATCTATCCGCGAATAAACGATTTTTACTAAAAAATACATAGACATAATATGTAATGTAAATATTGATTGCAATGAACCTACAGTTATGTAGTACACTAACAAACTTAATCGATCATTTGACATAGCAAACCTATTTTAAGCTGCTTTATTGATCTTACTTACATGTAAAGTATTTATAATGACGATATTACGGATTTACGTTTTTAGGTCTAGGATGATCTAACTGAATAAGTACGATAGAATAAACGACATCGTAACAGAATAATAATTTTGCATTCGTCCCGTTTGCCTACAAAACGAAAGTTTTAGTTAGTCATCATGATAGCGATATTTGATGTGGTTTTGAGACCACAAGCATTAATAAATGAGAAGAGTTGAGTTACATCATGCGCTGCCGCGTGAATAGCAAAAGTAATAATATTTTCGTTCATATTTTTTTTTTAGTAATAATTTGTAATTAAGCAAACTAATGTATTAAATATTGATGTGAATGAGATGATTATCTTGCAACCCCTGCGCCTCCTCCAAAACATTGCGTAGCTGTTGGAGGAAAATTACTAGAATATCCAAATGGCTGCTGAGAAGAGTTTGTTGAAGCTGTTTGAGAAGTATTCGTCCCTACTAATCCGGCCTGCGATATTGAAATCCCATTATTTCGACTGTTTGTACTATAATCAAATGACTGGGATGAATTAATTGTCAGCGGGCTGGCATTGAAAGCTGTGGAAATAAGTAAATGAAAGTTACTTACAGTTCGATTAAAATAAACCTTTCTTTATACACAATTACTTAAATTAATTTAGATTTACCGGGCGAGCTCGACACTGAAGCTTTGTCACTAGCTGAAAGCTTAGAAAATGCTAAAAGGGCATCAGGAAAATTAGGCGGCGTGGCTGGCGTATTTGCCGGCGTCATCTGTAAATCAACATAAATAGTACAACAAATTTGTATGCTAACTTTCAGCTCAGTAGTTACATGAATACCGTATTTTGATTTTAACATGCTATTAAATAACCTGGCCAAAATGTCCGTGTAGTATGTGATGAGCGTGACTTTGGTGGGACGTCGGTGGACCGACGGCTGCTTCTTGGAAAAATAAACTCAACGCGGTCTGAAAGGCGACAATAAAAGAATTTAATTTACATACACATGTATTGCTTTCAACTCTGGAACCCTTGACATTTATGCTGGTAAACTTTATATGATTTGATTTGAATAAATAAGCTCGGCTTAATGTTAATTTGTAAGGAAGAATTAGGGTTCAATAAATTTTATCTAAACATTTTCTCCCATATACTAATCGAAGGTAATTCTTGCAATGGGATAGCTAGATACATGAAATTAAGTTACATTACCTCAAACTGCCAGTGGGCTGCTTGGAGCAGCGATCTTGCTTGATCGGTTGCACATCCGGCAGCCAAAACAAATTGGTTAATCATGACTTGCTCTCGAAGACTATCCATTTTTTCTGACATTATCATAATAATAAGCACTGCACGATATAAATATCTTCACCGCACAATGCCCACGGGTTGGAGCTTCCGCTGCAATGTACACTTTATCCTTCAACTCAATCAAACGTCAATTGAAGCACTTCAAATGAACTCCAATTATATGTTCCCCTCAGCCGATTTTAGGTTTTCTTTCTTTTTCCGAATGCAAATTCAATAGCCTGGCTCGGGTTAGGGAAGCTTTTGAAGTTTTCCACTTTCTCCTCGATATTTCATTTGCACTTGAATCTGAAATTTAGAATAAGAAAAATCTATTTTGGTATACAAGAAAACTGCATGTGACTTGAATCAAAGAAGTTAAATGCAATCAAGAGCTCTCGTCAAACCAAATGCAAACCAAAATAACAGTATTTACCAATAATACCGCCGATTCCGATGCAAATACATATAATTATAATCTTATCATATCAACCCAACAATTTGTCTTATCGGTAAACTCACTTTGACGTACTTCAAGTAATTCAGTTTTGCATTGCTTGCTATTACCTAATTTACCATTTATCTGCATGTCAATAAGGCATATACATATTGCCAACATTATGCTTCAACAATAATTTATGCGTAGGTATTTACATATGATATGATGATAGGTAGAATGGCTCGCAGCGTTTACCAAAAGATTGAGAGAGAATTCACAGAATTAATTAATGACTGCAATTTTTATGTTCATACCTAAACGAAAATGCTGACTTACTACATTAACCTAATACTTCAAAATTATATACAAAAAATATTCTCATCATCATCAATGTCAAGGATTTCAACTTTTCTCGCATGCATGTATGTGACGCATACGACCACAACGGGAGTGGGAGCACTATCACAAAGCGATAGGCGGAAGCATTGGCATACCTACTCATTTCCTTTTCAATTTTTAATACCTCTTTCCATTTTGTACTTCAATCAATCGCGGTTTCCAAACCAAAACTAGATCAAAGAGAAAATGACCTTAGCTAACAAGAATTCAATTGGGAATACTTACATAAGTAGAGGAGTAAAAAAAGGAAGAGGAACTTGAACAAATTGAATTTCCTAGAAAAATTGCAAGGATTATTTACATAGTAGTCTAGTTGTCTACAGAATTACGCAACTTTTCAAGGAAGCCTTGCGGTTTCCTTCCGATACCATCTTACAAAAAAAACTTTTCTCATTTCCCTGCTCACGATTCAAATCCAAAAGAAACTATTTGTATAGCTCTCGAGCGTGAGTATTGTTTGCTTTGTAATAGATCGCATGCACGTGCTACATAAATTACAATTCTAAAATGTGAAATCCTGGAATTGAAATTTTAGAGAGTTGAAAAACCAGAAAAAGCACTGACGCAATCAATGTACATGAAACCCTTTCCAGTTCCTCTTTTTAAAAATGACAAAGGACAAAGGGATTCGCAAACCGCAATATTAATCATGGCATTATTACCTTTCTCCTTCCATGAAAACCGAAATGCAATACTGAGAAAATGCCACGTGCAATTGGAGTCCAGACAGTCATCGATCTTATTGCGAAATTTATCGGTGAACTGGACACAGATCAGATCAGAATCAGATCAGATGAGGAAAAGAAAAGTAAGTTAACAGTTCTGAAATGCCGATAGATTTGAACATTTTGGATGGGAGTATGGGTATGAACACAGCCAAATTTAATGAAACTTTTTCTTTACTCGCTTGCAATTTGCAATATGATTTTTTTAGACGAACCTACCTATGCCTCATTCACATTTTACCTCGAATGCAATGGAAGTACCTCATATTGAGCGGATTTTTCTTAAATTAATTATCTCATTCATAACCGACTCTGTGGCGAAATCTGGTACATTACTGCCTATCCAAGTTCTTATCTAGCCAAAAAGTTCTCCATTACGCGTGAATGCAAAATTTAATTACGGTTTTCTATGGCATGCTGTCATACAACACTTATGTGACTACCAAATGGCCTGTGTATGTTGCCCATTAATTACTGCCAAATGTTGCCATTCCTTCCTTCCATCAGTATCATAGACTTGGCTTGCCTTACTTGCGCCGATCTAAATAAACCAGAGGATAAGTTTGAATTGAGGCATGCAACAAAACTATTAAAAAAACGTACTAGGGATGAAGAGGAAAATTGCAGCTGAACAATACAGAGGATACAGATAAAGCAACTGGTATAACTCGAGCTGTATTTTTGTTTTGCAACTTTAGCATATTTTACTGTACGTCTTGCTTCATTTCATCCGTGGACTTTATACCTCAGAGTTTCCAAGTTCCCCCAACCTACACAACCAACCACCTTTCTCCCTTCGAGTTTATAAATGAGTTTTAGTCCACAGGGGATAAATAGGAGGCTAGGTTAGCTCAACAGTCTAGTGCACTGCACTGGCCGCATTTCGTGAGATTTATTGAGTGAATTGTAAGCAAACTTTTGCCGACTTGACACATTGCTTCACTCTACTCTACATCAGTCAAAAAGAAATAGTTTGCAAATCGCAACTGCAAACCACAACCATCCAGTTCATGTCATATCCTTTAAATTGATGATAAGAGCAAAGGAGGATGACTACCGCTTTATGGGTTCACTTCACTTATCTTTGAACTGTCAATAATTTAAAAATTCTACCATGTTTTGGACTCGATACATATGCCAGACTTGCTGCTATTTAGATAAGAAAACACATTTTACTTTATATTTATCCGAACAATGATCTTTCACTTATCTGCTTCACTGCATGTATCTGTAAACAGTAATTACTTGCAGCAAATCAATTTATGATAAAGAAAAGGTTATTAAAAAATGTTCCGAGCAATAAATTGGATTGATCCGTAAGTGACAACAACACATTTAACTACGATGCAACATATTTGATCCTCATGCGTGGAATTTATCCTTCGTACAGGAACACACACTTCTTAAATGTCACAAATTTTCCCAGATAGGGAAATATTTACATACATTGAGCATTCGACAATTCATGATGACTTTTAACCTGGGACCGACATGGGAATAGGTTAAACTGTAAAAACAGAAACAAGACGAATATATCAGACAGTTAAGTTTCAAATATAAATTTGTTTCAACGGGTAGCTGTACGGTATTGATACAATATTGATATTAATTTTTATTATTTTGCTGCTGCTTTATCTGGAATGTATATATATGCCCATTAAATACTTTGCTCTTTGGTTGTATCTGTATGATGATGATAATCCTCAAAATTTGATCCCACCATGCATCACTCGACAAATTATCATCATTTCATCAATAACAACCTCAAGTGTTATTCCACTCCCCCTTTCCCAAAGCCTCCCTCCAATCCAGATAAACTTTTTGATATGAATTACTTTTTTTTATTATGTATTCATCCGTCATCCTATCATCCAAATGGAAATGTTTATTTCATTTCATGCACATTGAGTAGGTTTTGTATACTGAATATAAATCATGTACTTTTCACTTGCCTACCGTTCGTCATTTAGAATTACAGGAAAAGAACGAGCGCAGCAAGCTTAACAACACGGGACTACTTCACTTCCAAACAATGCATAAAATACAACAACTTGACTCCTTTCTCCCGGACTATGCCTGACTGATTTTGCTTTGTGTCTTCTCATCTTCTGGTCTATTTGCATTTCATTAGGGTTCATGATGTATGCGCGTGAGTGTCGTTCACCGTAGGGAAAAAAACTTTCAATTTCATTCCATCTCATAAGCCCAAATACAACATAATATCCTCCTTCCAACCATGCGATGTTGCCGTTGGGAGGTGGTGAAAGTATTACTGTTACAGTTTGCAATAATATGTAATTGGATGATATTACACACACGTTGTTCGCGTATAATGGAGATGAAATATGATGAAATAAAACGCGAAATTATTATCCTGATCCTCTTACTTAAGTCCCCTCTTGTTCCCGTTTCTCAACAACATCACTCAGCCGTCAGGCAGTGCTAGGATCCAAAATAGATGCATGTAACATGCAGCATGTTTCGATGTAAGTAATACTATTACTTGCTTGGATTAGCCCTGGAGTATACTGTTTCCAGTAATCCCTTTCATTTGATATGATTCACTATGACATGACATGTTTCATGGAAATGGGATTATTATCCTAAAATTTCGCAGGTAAGTATTAGGTACTCGTACGGTACGTAAAGCCTAATACACGTATTATGCACTATATGAAGCATAAGTATCTGGAGCACTTAAGGCTTCTGCTGCAATGATCATGTATACTTCATATTATGTACATGCATACATAAAATAGGAAGGCCATTTAACTATATTTAACTGCGTTGATTTCAGAATGCATTTTAAGATGGAACTGAAGTACGCAAATTTGTATTAAGCGATTGAAAGGCATTTGTATCATTGCATAAACGTGTCAAGAAGAAAAAAACTGTATTAGAATGAAAAGCGACAACTGAAGTAGGCTAAACCATCATGCATCATTTCATTTTACAGCGAATAAATCGCAAAAAAATCACCTCTCAGATGCCAGTCAAGAAAAGCACTAGAAGCAAATACTCAAACCGTAATTCCCTACAAAGAGGTCTACAATCTTATTTTCGTTAGATAAGTATTTACCTCATTCAACAACATCTCCCATGCTAGTCTTTTTAAACTACATCCATAGCACTTTGTATTGTCCAAATGTTTCTATTTAATTTAGCAAATGTATATATATTCTGTATGAAAAGTGCTTTGTAGTGGTAATAATACACTTCTACCTTTCCAAACAAACAGATAACTTAAGTACCGAAGCCATCTTAAAACTTCAAGAGAACTTCTCGTCTAGAAGGATGGATTTTGGATGATAGATACAGGGATTACACCGGACAAACTTGCTGCTTGGCAGCTTTCCTTGTTCTACTCCAGAAAAGCCAGTGTATGATGAATGATGATGATCGTGCATGACGATAACATGAGGTCGTCTGTCGGTCATCATCATAATGGAATGATAACATGTATTTATGAGTATTTCCGAGCCTTATATTTGTACACACACGCCTTTTTATCCACTGATACAAGCCAAGTCAAGAGCCATAAATGAAATGTTTAATTGCACTGGTATACTTCTATCTTGTATCATTATCAAATTATTATCTCTGGAAGATGTAAACTGGAGGCGGGTTGGGAATATTAAAACTTGCAATGGCAATGCCAAATAACATACGAAACATAAGTAATCTAATAACTTTATACGGGTTGCAGCTCAGCTCAATGGCCACATTTTTTGCAAACCAAGTTATGTTTCGTTTCTTTTGTCTTTATGTAAACAGAACAGAGTAGCAACAAATACAAAGAAATGGTGGAAAATTCCTTTCACTGGAGAAATATAATGCAGTATTTCATTTCAGTGGGGTTATTGGGTACGACTGCATTTATAAATTAGGCATCAATAAACCATCACATCACAAGAAAACCAGTTAGTAACAACCGGTGAGGAGAATAGAAGGTGATATGTTGCTGGGGCATAGAGGGTGATAGGTTTCCCCTATTCATCCAGGCAGGTGAATAAAGCAAGCTGAATGTACTACTTTATGTCTTTGTAAGTGCTAAATTTGTGCTTGTCTTTGTATGATGAGATGGTGGAGATGGCAGTATTTGGTAGACATTATGGCACAACTGGGATCAAAACTGGTATTTTGGAATATTTTCCCATCCCACCTTCCAACAAACCGTATCATCCGACAGGTTACATAAAAATTTAATTGGTAACATGATCTATAGTCAGAGTATCACGTAGGCATGTGGGTGGATTTCTGGTACAAGGGGCACCACACGTGCCTCTTAAAATTAGAGAGGATAGGATAGACCCCCTCCATGACGTAACAAATAACAGTTTGACTATTTTTATTACTGTCGATATGAATAAAATTATTGGCAAAGTGTTGCTGTTGAATAAGACATTGTCTTGCAGAACAAGAATTTAAAAAAACTAATTGTCAGTTCACTTACAGCTGCCGGAGGAAATGCGGATTCCATGCTATTTTTACAGTCAAGATAGTCAGTCCTTGATGGAATCAAGCAGATTACATGCAAATTGGGATTAATTTCCCTAGATTAATTATCCACTCATACATGCTATATTAGGATGTGATATCGATATCAGCAAGGTTTTTTAGTACGTACAATGTCATATCCGTCCGCGAGCATAAAAGAAAGCTTCTAATTTTCTTCATATGATTCAGACAATTTAGGCAATATACCTATGTAGGTATTCTTAATTTGTAACTGGAAAGAACATTAATTCCGCCTTTCATAACTTGTATCGTTATAGAAAAAGCTTATTTCGGTTTGTGTAGGTTCAATATCGAAGTGGCATAAGCTAAAAAAAAACAAATTGATGTAAAGGCTTTCGCTTTCTCTCTTCTTGCTTTCGGTTCGGTCGGTTCTAGTCACTAAACCACAGCTATTCTAATGATACTGCAGCCATGCAACTTTCGCTTTTCAATCAACCAGAACGAACGTAATACTAGAAAATTATGCAGAAGATACAAATCACTTTCACCTTTCCTTTATTAACCATCATAGCTTACAGAACTTACAAGCAAATATCTTTTTGCAAACATCATCCAATCGTTTCACATGAACTAGTTGCTAGAAATTACAAATAGAAACAACCGTAATTATAATTATAACAACGCTTCTTAAATAGACAAACGTCATGATTGATCCATTCTAACTCTTAAATAAGTACTCACGATGAACCCTCGGAATATTTGAAAATATTTCTAGGAAAATAAGGAAGTAATACCGTTAGGAATTTGAAACCTTCTTCGTCCCATTCCCTTTCTCTGCTGCTATTAGTCTGTTACGAACTAATAAGCCAAGGAAAAAACCACTCCGACAGACATTGCCTTGTCCTGTCCTGCATGAAGGGGAAAGGGCAACTGTCCTTCAACACAATACGAGCTTTATTGAAAACTACAGACATTTGGCAGCAAAAACTCGATATGGATGTCGTGTGCATAGCCTCTCTCAATATAAACAAACTGTGGACAAGGACAAAGATAGTTACAGAACAAAAACAAGCGACAACGACTAAAAGTCGCCGACGACGACCTACCCACCAAAATCGTCATAAAGCTAACGTTGCGTCAGCATGCTAAGGAAGCCAAGCGCGTGTTTTGTGTACAATGAATGTGGTCTATTCTGTAGTTTTCCCAATTTGATATTTGATGCCATACATACATATTAGATTAGCTTTATATACAGTTTGTGGTCACACACAATTACATAAAAGGTGGAGTATACTAGTATTAACGTACCGTATTATACTTTTCTCCCGAAAATAGAAATAAACATCGCCAATCGCATTGTCAACAAAATCATATTTGATTCTATTCTACGGTCAATAAATCGGAGGAATGCATTCTGAATGAAAAGAAAGCACTCCATAGCAAATCAATGAAACTTTTATGTATGTATGGATTGATGGAAACTTGAAAGGGTTTTAATATTGGAACGGAACGACAAAATGCTTTCAATTTCAGTATTTTTCTTTTGTCTTTTCGTATTCATAAAACTCAATCAAATCTATTATTAACTAGATGCGCATTTTAGTAAAGCTGAATGCTGTAACTGCTTGTAATCTGGAACACAAATGGAAAAGTAGACAAAAGTAATATTGTTCCGATGTGCCCCTTCATGCAGCATTTAAAAACAAAAGTAGCCAGACGACTAATCATTAAAAGTAACCTTTTAAATCGGCAAAGTCACTGTCACACCAATCAAATAACACTTACACTTTGTATAGAAGGTGAAGGTAGTACTAAAATACAAGCACTTATCCATTTCTAATATCTAAGCTATGTTTCGTTAAATTCTATCCATGCCTGTTATTTAATAAGTTCTTATAAATGTCTTTTATTCTTACTCTCAAACACACATTACATGTGGCTACCAAGTCTTTATTAAAAGCTAATTGAAAAGGTGACTAAACCTAAATATTATTGTTTTTGAGAAACGATTATGGTAGAGTATCATTTAATGTTATTATTGTTACTATTATTCAAAAGAAACGAAGCTAAACGAACTTACTTTCACAAGACTAATACTCAATACAATACCCATTATTAGCCTGGTTCGGTTCGATAAAAACAGCCTTTATTCCAAGAAATTGGACATAAATATACCAAACCAATAAACTTAGGCGGATATTAAAAAATAATCAATTTAATAAACAAATCAACAAATGTCTAGACTTGATGTAGGTATGTATATATGCATCTTTCTTTTATCCGGACACTCCTTGACAGTGCTTCTATCAAATGATAATTTATCACTAAGAATATAATACGCTAGCTGTGGTGTGATGGCCGCTGTAAACACATGA
>JAQGAI010000377.1:0-21442 GCA_034696905.1 Lepidocyrtus violaceus | reverse complement strand
GACTGAAAAAAATATCCATGAATATGTATACCTATGAAGATGAGTTGCTCACGTTCACACTACTGGACTGTTACAATGCATAAATGTACAATTTTCATACTAATGCTCATGTAATAATCATACCAATAATGTTGTCGTTCAGAGGATCTCTCCGGCAGTTCTGTGTGTCTATGGAAGAGCAAAAGCGACAACTTTATTTCCTTGGTCCAGGAGGGAAAAAGTCAGTTCTAGACAAGTTCGGAGTTTTGCCCAGCCCGATGTATGATAGGCCGTTATGAAAGAGAATTGGGAGAGAGGGGGGAAAGAAAAAGTTAGTCAAGTACGGATGGAACTATATTGAATATGTACACATAAAAAGGAGCAAATAACCAGTTAATAATATTCAAGGATGTAAAAAGTAGCCGTCCATTTAAATCTAGTAAAGTATCATGCCCATGATTATGTGAGAAATTGTTTCGTTTCTTCCAGCAGTTGTACTAGCAGCGCAGAGGCACATACATACATGCCCTATACCTGAATTGGAGGGAGCCGAAAAAGGAAAGACTTTGTATGAAAGTGTTGAACAAAAAGTTAATATGGTTGGGTTCTCGCACCTACAGACCCGTAGTAGCCACAACTTGTAGACAGATCTTTTCCCGCTGTAATTTTGCTCTTGCTCCTCTGCACTGCACTGTAGTGCCGCAGTAGTCCGGAGGAGAAAAAAAGTGAGGACGGAACAAAGCCCGAAAAAAGGACGGTAATAGACCTATACTCCTCCACAACAATATTTCATTAAACTTTTTTCTTCAGCTTCACTATCAGATGTTTCAACAGCAAGTTTTACCCCTCCTTTGCTATATCGGAATTGCACAATTACTTTATCCTAAAAGTGGGAGGAAGTGGTATGCTATATTACTATATTTCAAGAAGAAGAAGAAGTTGGCCAAGTTGTTTTTTTATACGAGGCCCATTGCTAAAATGCTGTTTGCTCCTTGAAAGAAGCAATAACGATGAAGTGAGAGAGAGAACGAGAGAGAAAGAACACGGGAGGAAATGGGGAAAGGGGTGGATATGGATGGAGCTCTTCTGAAACGTTATATATTTGGGATCGTATTGGAGAAAAATGGATTAAGCAAAGCATGAATGAGATAAAAGTCAGAGTGAGAGCTGATGTCAGCATATTTTCACTTCCTAGTCGAAACTTGTCATCACATGCTACCCTCCTCCACGCAAACATTCAAAACTAGTTGGGCTGTACGTACGACAACCATTGCCGATTATGTACCACTCATTCTTATTCCAACGTATTTATACATGCTTAGTGCTGGCTGGATGATGATGATGATATTTCCGATTCTTCCTTGATCTGATTTTCTGCGTGCCTGCTGTTATTTTTTTCGGATTTTCCCAGTGCAATGCAAGGTAATCAAGAAAAAACGACTTTGGAAGCTATGTGAAGACATGTCATACTGTAGTCAATAGTCCTGATGCGAAAAGCTGCTATCTGCACTAGCTTGTGTTGTACACTATTTCCCAATAATACAGCAAGGTTTGCTCAAATTTTGAGTGATAATTTTACCCATTTTGCAGATTCCTTACCTTTCCCAGAGCAGTCACAAAAATCAGGGGAAAATACTACTTTCGAGGATTTGGTTTAAATATCAATAGCATCAATAGCCCCATCCTTGCGCCAATACTGAACTCATCCAATGATGCACCTACATTTTCCGCTTGCATGGCTCAACTTCAGTAATAATAATAATAACAATAATCAGTCGTCTCTCCCAGTGCGGCTTTTTCCAGCAATACAGGGAAATATTTTTCCTTTCTCCCAGTTGTCTCCTTTCACTTTCATTTGAGCTCGTATCTTTTTCATGCATATATTTTTATCTAGTATAGAGGCACATGGATGCAAAAAAAAATGTCGGGAAAAGCAGAATATATTCACAAAGGGTCTTTCCCCTTTTAAGTAGGAAAGTGATGAGCATTAAAAAGTAGATGCTGGTTTACTCAATGTAAGTATTAGTAATGCAAAGGTAGATCAGCTTATAGTGATTTGAGTGGATTTTTTCGCTGTATCCATCTTGTGTACTGTTGGCTCGTAATAAAAGACGCAATTAGGTACCACCTTATAAGGAAGCGCTATCGTCATCATCTTGATGGTACATCCATATCTCCATGTTGCAAAACCAACTTGGAGAGGAAAATAACTCGTAGTGGTGTGTATGTTGCTATGCGTGTAAGCTACATTATATAGAGCACTTTCACTTCGCAATCCAGTCATTCACTGGAGCTTCTTCTATTACTCATTCTATGAATGCTCTACATGATGTCCTTTTCATTCCACTTGCTTACCATAATCACAGTTAAGTCTGGCGTCACAAGTTTTGGGTGGTAGCAAGAGCAAGGCAGCAACAACACAGCCAACCACACATACAGGAAGAACACGAGTTAAGAGAGTTACTTTTTTCCCTCTTCATGTCACTGAAAACTCTTGGCCTAGTTTTCCCCATTTTCTGTAGTTGTTCTTGTCTTCTGTCCCTTTTCCCCATCTTCAGACTAGACATACATATAGGGACTGCTAATGTAAAGATGGTTTGGCTTGTTGTTCACTTTCCCTCAAAATGTTTTCCCTTCAAATGGTCGTCATGATCGGTCTCTCAAGTGCTATCGTTGGGAATAAGGAAACGACAGGTTTTGGACAAGAAGTGGTATTCTGTATCTCTAAACTATAGCCATATTGTCCCTTTATTCATATTACCTCTGTCTCTTTTTTAGTATGCATGTGTGTAGGTGGATGTTTCCTTTTGTTACTGTCGGTTTGGAAGTGTCCTAGTCCAATGTAACTACACAACAGTAGTGTAGTGTCTACTTTTTTTTGTTTTTGGGGTTAGTTTTACTTTTTTTTTATAGTGGAAGGGAAACAAGTGGCTCTTGGGTCGCAGTAAAAAAAAGTCCAGGAGCTCTTGAGCTTTTATCCACGTTGCATAATCTAACTCACTTATTGCCAGTCAAACTTTTTCTCCAAAATAACAAAGCACCTAAAGGAACAGAGTTTCTCTCCAAAAGTGCAATAAAATTGTGAATGCTACAATGACATTTAAAAAAAAGTAAAGCGATGATGGAAAACGTTTTATCTCAATGACAAAACCAACAGATAAGATTTTCGGCATCCTCAACCCTTTCAAAGTATTTTTGTTTGCTTGTTGTCTAATATTCGACTTTTCCTATTTTCACTGTCAACAAATTCACCCTTTTCTGCCTTTTCTCTTTCCATTTTAACTCCTTTTTTTCTGCTCTCAGCTGACAGATAAAAGGAATAAGAATAAGGCCGGATAAAGGAGAGAAAACACTGGAGTTCTAAAGTTACACTTTCCCATCCCATGTACATACACGTACAAAGCGGAGAGATAGAAGATGGATAACTGTTCCAATATAAAGACCCTTTTCTGGAGATCGGCATTCCATCTCCCAATGTGTTTTTCTTGCCTGACTGACTTTATTTTAAATAACGATAAGGAAAATGCGTCTTTATGAGTCTTTCAGATAAAAACGGTTACCTTCACTCTACTTATCGAGCGTATACATGACATGGTCTTGTTTCCTGATGCGGAGAATCTTGAGCATAAAAGCCTGAGCAAAAATACTTGCAAAACCACAACATAACTTTGGTACATATATTGTGGAAACGCGATTGTATCCATTTGGGGTAATATGAGCTAGGATTTATCGAAACTGTTTTTTGCTATCTTTATATTTACACTACCAACTTATTGTGTTGAAGAGTATTAAAGGGACAAGGGAATGGTTTTTAATATCGGGTTTATATTTGTAGCGCGAAAAATCTTTTTCCTAAATCTGTACTATGGTTAGAGTATTTACTATTCTACTGTGCTTCAGTCCAGAGAAATATGAAAATGTTCCAATTTTCTACTTAAAAAGTATAAGTTTGCTTGAAGTACTATAAACTATTTGTACTAAAGAAGAAGCTTATATTTTTTGTTGCAAAAAAAAAGTGGATGAGAAAACATTTTTTTAAAGTAAAGCAAGGCCCATGTCCTCAGTCCTCGTCCTCACTCCATGTATACAATAGTGGAGAGGTAAGGCAAGCGGAAACACAAATCTTGGAGGCAGTCAAGCACCATAATCCTGTCTATTAAAGAAAATCTCACTGAAAGCTCCAGTTCTTTTGTTTGGATGGAGAGGTGTTGTGTGGAAGCAGTTGTATTTACGTCTATCGCTTTTTCCCACAATCATAATTTTTACGGAGATATATATGCTCCAATGTCACTAGTTTTTTTAGTGCGTAGAATAGAATGGAAACACCATTTTCATTTCTTCCCTATTTTTATCCCCTCTTCCAAAAGAAGATCTACTGTAAAAATGTTAAAAGTTTTCAAAATCATTGATTATATAGTATTCTCCAAGTAAGCAATGGGCAAATATTGTATAAAAGATTTACTGTTAGAGCTCGACTTGAGTCACAAAGATACTCTCTAGAAATAGTATAAAAACGTAGATAACAAGAAAGGATGATCTTACGTAACGATTGGAAATCTCCGTGAAAGCAAAAGTAAAGCCATTTCCCCCAATCCACAAAGTCTTACTTTCTCTTATTGCTGGATTGTCTTTTGAATCGATACTGGTACTGGATTCCAGATATTGATGATGACAATGGTGACAAAGAATAGATATTTCCAGTTGAACATTCCACACCTGTGTTCTGTACAAATATACGAGTTCTGGTGGCATAAAAACCAAAAACATAAATTTAGAAAAGTGAACAATAATCGTTGGTACTTTTGTCATGGCTTGATTCAAAGTCCAGTACCTTGCAAACATTATATATAAGGCCACAAATAATACAATTGCAATTATCCCAAAACATATATTATTGCACCCATTTTTTTTATTTACTCTTGCCTGCTAGTGTTCAACAATTAAAATTTTAATTACTTTTTGTCTGCCAATCAATTCATTTCCAACACATACAATTTACTAGTTAAGGCTAACGACATTACAGCATGTGAGTTGCGCAAAGCATACTTTAAAACAATTCTATTGAACAACCTACTAGATTATAAAAAGTCTGCTACAATTAATACTTCCTGCAAAATCTCCTTAAAATCCAAAATGCATTACTTCATAGCATTCATCGTCCCTAGAAAGAAATATGTTGCGACAAATCTATTCATTTGTCGAAGTGAATTCGGGGAAGGAACCCACCGGGAGTGATGTTAATAGACGGGCATATACAGTGATGACTCCACAGGGTGCTCGACTCGACAACCACCACAAATGCCGCCAAACTCTGTAGGTGCAACTCCTAAGTACATTATTTCAAACGTTTGGTTTATGGAATAGAGCAACAGTTTACAAAAGGGAGGAGAGTGTCTGTGCGTTTATTTAACGAGACCATTTTCACATTCCGGTAAAAACTATACCAGCCAGTTTTATTCCAAAATAATGTTGACTGTTCACTGTTCATGCATGCGGATTATGTTTCCTACTAACATACCTACCTACTCATATAAAAGTTACATAAAATTGAGTGACCAATTCCTCCATTTTTTTATTACGCACAATTTTTACTCAACAAATATTTCCGCTTCTCTAAAAATATATGAATTGAGTCTCTTTTCTTTGATCGAATTACCTAAAAAATGGAAATAGAAATGTTGGACAACTAAATATACTTGATTATAGAATCCCACTAGCTTTCTGCAGGAATAAAAGCGTTTCCTTTCTTCAATCCCCATCTTTTCACTCAATCACCATCAAAAAGTGCCCATCTCGGTTATTTCTCTGTTCCTTCTTTTCCCCACATAAAATCGCCTTTCCTTGTTCAATACTAATGCTGAGCTTTGAGAGCTTCCCTCTCTCTGTCTTCTTCCTTCACATGGAACGTTGAGCTGTAAGGAAAAAAAGGAATTCGTCTTTTTATGAAGGTGACGAGCTGAAACGTATACCATATCACACTCTGAAATAAAGTCCTTTTTTCTTGCGGTGAAAAAAGAAAGACGTTATAAATAAGGGGGAAACAGAAGGAGATGGATAGATAGATGAAGAAAGCGTATATATCTGTATACGCCTTGCATTACGTTTACTCCCACCAAAGCCATTCATCCTTGCCGTTTTTACTCCTCCTCTGCTTTCTCTTCCGAAAAAAGCTTTTTTCTTCCATTTCTTCGGCAAAGTAGTAGCTAGTGTTAAGATGCTTTCCCTTTTTCTCTCGTCTCTATTATTACTTTTAGTCATACTTTGTCCCGGTCTCCTAGTATTCAACTCTGCTAAATGTAAAAGTACATACTACCTTCTATAAAGGGCATTCACACGGGATATAGTGCTTTTATAGGAATACGCATAGTGAAATGTAACAGGTGTGGGAAACGGTGTTCCGAGATTAGAGCATAAATACTACTTTAGCTCGTCTTCTGTCTTTTTTTCTTCGTCTCTTCCTTTTTCCTTTTTTTCATTCGACTTCACTCCTTTCACTTCACCAGTAGGGTTGAGTTAGTCCATACTTGACTCTTCACTAAAGTTAACTCCTACGGTTAGGTAACGTAGGTATGAGTCGTCTTAAAGATAGGTAACTTGGAAGAGAAAAGTCGCTGCATATGGTGGGCTTAAATACGTGTGAAACACATTGACGTAAGCATGAAAATCCCCAGAAATTTCAAGGAAATGGCTCAGCCCTTCGAAAAAAGCTTCAACTGAGGATGTTTCGGTGTTGAGAGGTGTCACAACAGCTAACACAACATATGTACATGGTATGGTAGGTATACGTACACAACAAGGTTCTTTTCTTTGGCACTCTCTGTAAATGTGTGAAATTTCTTACCTTGGAGTCGTTCTTCCGCCCTGTGTATATTTTTTCAATCAGCTCTGCATGTTTTGATCGAAACATACTAGACTTTTACTTACCTAATGGAAATCCAAAGTATCCGGACAAATCCACCTTTTTCTCTTACAGGCTCAAAATGTGCAGTCAAAATGTGTGCATTATAGCTTCATGGATACGTAGTTTGAACGGCTAATTTCGGACTAGTCCCAAATTCAAACATGAAACAACTAGGGGAAGGTCCCCCAAAAGAAAACAGACTTTAAGTATGTAAATACGATCGATTCATAGATGCAAATAGTGAATGAGCTTTCCCATCCAACACAGTGTCAATTTCTGTCCTTTCCTGGACAAAAGCTACATGAGGATTGGGTTGGGATGGGACTGCCACGGTTTTCCTTTTCATGTATATTTATGCAGTGTATGCTTTCACTCTCCCTATCTTTCCCCACAGAATCTTTCTTTTTTGAGTAAACACGTTCACTGTATCTGTTCCGTTGAACGTGGTTATTCATCCAGTTAAAACTGTACCCTTCGAAAGGAAAATATTTAGTTTTCTATCCAAAGCAGCATACAACCAGTCCCGCATGCATCTTAATCTCTTACTCCATACCATTATTAACGGGCTGTGAGCATATGAAAAACAGAAGGAAATGAAAGTAGGGAAAGTGTAGATGAGCCGTGTGTGTGAGTGACTCCGTGAAAAAGAGCAACCTTTAAACTGAAGGATAATTCGCATGTTAAAAGGGAAAAGATCAGCAGCCGGATTGTGTGTGCCTTTCCAGGAGAAATATGCAAATAATATAGTCAGCCCGACACTATTATGTGACATAGTTAACAATTGCTAATGTCCTTGCTCATATCATACTTGCTTGCTCTTTCTCTCATCCGCCTTGGCAAGTAATATGGATGAGTTTTTGGGGGGAAACGGAACACGGGATACGATCAACGAGCGAGACCAAAAACCGTTGTGTTGGAATGGAAGCTGGGCTATGGCGATGAGCTGGAGATGAGCTTGTACCAATATCCTGCTCCCTATCTCATATTGTCGGTGTCGTTTTAAGCAAATACGGCTTAACAAGACTGGCACTGGAATAGGACCCATCATCATCACCATCACGGTCACGATTAAGTAAGCTGGAATATATTTCTCTCCATATTGCTAATACGAATCAAAGCACTTTACTTACCTAGATATTTACATAGGCATCCGATGCTATGTATGTGTTTTATGAGATTAAAGCTTGAGAGGACAATACCGAGTTTCATGAACCTTTACAATTGCTCCTTCTCTAGTGATTTTGCACTTTCCCCTTAGTTAATACCCATCCATCCACAGTTTACCTTTTTCCGGCTTTGAATACATTTTTCCTCTAGTTCCGATTTTTTTAGAATACGGAACAAGATAAATGTTTCATGGGAAGGGGAAAGGTAGGCTTCGCTGTGGTGGGCGTTTTTGTGGTTTGTTGGTACTCTTCATTCATTCTACGATTTCCCCCGCATTTTTTCTCCGTGAATCAATGGCCGAGAGGAACCATCCTTAGTTTACCTTTCCACTCATTCAGCTCCTGATGAAAAAAACCAAAAGCCTGTGAAAGGACAATGCTTATTTTTATATTATGAGAAGGAATGTAGCTAAAAAAAAGTCCCAGTTTATGTATTACGTATTTACCGCTGGAATAGAACGCATCCATAAAACCACAACAGAATATGGCATCGGCATCAAAATACCTATGATAAATGGGACGGACGTGGTTTACCAAATTTACCCTAAATTGCAATCCAAATACCCTTCAGCCAACGACTGGAATCTGCGTGACTCGCCAACTTCTTCAAGTTTCCCTTTTCATTCTTGGATGTTCTTGATTTTCTCGATCGGTTTCTCAGTAAGTTTTTGCTTGATAGGTACAAAGAAGTTGCTCCATTCCCGGCTCTCCACTCCATGCCTTTTCGTCCCACTACTTTTGCCATTTCAATTCGATACATCGTCTATAATCACAATCACAACAAAGACGGTAATTTATTTAGACGGTCTAACGAAAATCTGCGGAAGTCTGTGTATCGTTTCGTTGTTGTTGCCGCTCTACACAAAAGTGAAAGTACAAGGCTCCCATTGCGTTTCCAACTAGCGTTGGAAGTATTGCTAGTGGCAATTCTACTTATCTTCTTTCACCCTCCGTGACGTAATAAATACGCACAAACAGAGTCAAAGCGAAACAAATATTCCCAGCGTTTGGCTCCAGATCTCCGGAGAATTAATGCAATATGCATGTTACCTGCTCCAAATTCCTTTGTATCTTCCCAAGAATGTATTCATCGATAATGCAATAGACACGAGTTTTTTTTCTCATTTTCTCCGCTCGTTGATAGACTCGAATAAATACGTACGGAATGGGAAAAGGGAGAGAAGCTGCCAGTACACAGAAAACTACAACTCATATTTTTTGGATAGGAAAAAAGTGAATTTTCTATCAGGGTGAATCTCATTCCTATGTTTTCCCCTCATATTTTTTTCTGCTTTCTTAAACTACTTATTTTTCTTTGACGGTCCCTTCTTTCCATTGTACTTTCTTCCAGAAGTGGGAATGGGACAGGGAGAAAAGAAAAGGAGCGAAAAAAAAACTTTCGCTTTTCTTTCCAGGCGTTTTTTTCGACTACGCAACAAGAATGGATGTAATAACGACAGGCATATGTTTTCGGTTAAGTATTTTGATACATTTGATTGCTTTTCTTTGAGTAATGTAGAAGAAGAAGAAGCAACATCAACATAAGATAGGTACGAGTTTTGAGTATACTTATTTATGCTTCTAGCTGAGGCTGGGAGTAAATACGTAAACACTCATGCCAAGAAGGAGGCTGCATCCGTGCTCAAAGATTTTTTCCTACCTTTTGTTTGCATGTTATGCAACGAGTGCGGAGCCCATTTCTTTTGTGAATAGGTAGCTTTTTCTCGACATGATGATATAAGAAAAATAAATACTTAAAAAAGAAGAATTTCGATATTTGTTGGATGTATGCCTAGGTACTTAAGAGAAAACACGTCTACGTTGCTTGATTACTCTGCTGCATTTGTTGCAGAGGTTATGTCCATATTTTTTAATATAACTAAAGCAAGTATGTGTTGGTATATTAAATACAGAAAATGAGGTAGATCCAGTTTTTCCTCCTACCCCGAATTTAATACTGCAAAGGCATGGGTTAAGTTCATATTGCTCATACAGCGCTTCCTTTTTGCCCCCGGGAATCAGGGCAACATAACACAGAGACTATGCTCTTTCCGGTGAAAGTAACAACAGATGCATACGTTTCCATCGGAATTGCGCCAAGAGACATTATTATATTGTTCCCACATGTGGTTTTGCTGTTGTGGTCGGGCTGCCGAGCTCTAGGAGTAGTTTAGCAGGAGCAGTAATTTTTTAGAAAGTGGTGATGTGAAACGGGATATCCTTACCTGGACAAAAAAAAATACTCTCAATCTCGTAAAGACTCATAGTCATGTTATATAGCTTTGGCTATGTTATGGCTTCGATGTGCTTTCTCTTCCGCAAAATAGAAAGGGATATAAATTCCGGTGTAGGACTAACAATAGCTCCCGATTACAATGCCTCTCTCCCTTTCTCTCTTTCTCTAGATGGAAACCAAACAAGGGACCAATTTAAAATGGCAATGAAATTCGGGGTCGGGTCGAGTGGTAAGACACATAAAACGTTTAGGGTTATGCATGGTAGGGATATAAATTATAACCAAGGGAGAAAAAAATATTGAATGTCTGTATGCAACATTTTTTTAATAATTTTATTGCCTACTTTTATCCATTAAACTTTTTACTTATGTTGATTCATCTAATTTTCAAAATTTAAAAACCAAACAAGCGGATATAATGGATACCTGAACCTTCCCATGATGCAGACACTACTTCGAAAGAGTATGCACTGGTGTAGGCAACCCAAGGACGAAAATTAGAATATGGCCACCTCAGATTTTTATGAGAATGTGTTTTATTGCTACAACAGACAATGTAATTCACCTTTATTTACTGCCTCCCCATTTTCCGAAGCTATTCCGAGTAAAGGCGTCTATTTTTATTTTTAGTATAGTTATATGCTTAGATCCATTCAACTTTCTATCTGTGGCTGAGAGCATGAAAGGATAGTTCAGATTTTAATGCGCCCATTCTCCAGAATGAGTGAGTGTAAACGAAATCTTATGTTTTTCACAAAAATTCACAGTAAAATGTGTTCCTTGGTTGGGTCCGCTTGAGCATTAGATAATGCATGTTTCTTGCTGTTTCTCGGCTTTAAAAAAGGAAACAGAATGATGAAATTATATCGACATAAGGCACATGTTTTTGAGAGATATCGATGTATGTGCGTATTTATAGGGTTTAACACGTACTCCCGTAAATATACACGGAAGGGAGGGAAAAGCCCAGGCCAAGCAAGGAAATCCGTGTTACACATTATAAAAGCACATTCACTCACACAAAATGGAACATAATTTTCTGCTTGAGAGTAGTAGGAAATTCCCTCTGGGACCGATGAATGAATGGGTAGAGACTCTGCCTGTGTGTGTGGTCCATGAACAAAAATCATGCATACACACACCACTGATTATTATAGTCATCTAACGGCTAGACCCATTCATTCACTAAACCTTACGTAACTTTAAGGATAGTGTATGGGCTGGGGTTCAACAAAAGATTTTTATTCTGTCGAGGACACTCTCCTCTTCTCCGTCCTGACTTTTTTTCTCGGAGAAGATCTGTATTTGTAAAGTAGTCCATCCATTATTCCCGCAGAATTTTTCCGGCCTATATACGAACGGACATCATGGGCCTCTTTCATGTTCATATATACATACGCCATAATATACTGCAACGCATCATGTTCATCCCCATCAGTTAAATAAAACCAGTCATATAAATTACATGTAACGGACCCAACAACGTGCTACTTATTTACCCTGTTAGAGTCCTTCTGCAGAGTCTGTAGAAACCTGTATAAAATATTGGACGTTTTTTTAACCATATGTCTGATAGCAAGTACCAAGAAGACGCTGAGGAGAAAGTCTAGAAAAAATGGTTGAAAAGGGCGATAATAGCGTCTTTATCATTCACGCTTGTCATATAAGCTAAAAGCTTCCAGCGTATGAGGAGAAAGCAAAATACTGTAAAATGCACAAGATTTGATTTTTCGGTATCAATAACACCAAAAACCATCGTCATATCATAGTGGAGCATAAATAGTATGCCAGCTGTTGCAACAAATATGGTTTGCTGTGTAAAGGAAAAATGCATAGTAAATTTCAAGTGAGTCTCTCGATGTCCCAAGGATTGATTGTTGGATAATGCATAACAATAAAGGATAATGTAACATTGCTGTACGAAACACTTTTAAGCTAAACATGATGCCCAAGCCTGAATCATTACTTATGGATTGACGCATTCATTCATTCATAAGAAGTAAGATTGAGGTAGACAAGCCAAGCCAGACGGTCAAATGAAAGTAGCAGATGCATTGACTTATGCCAAGAAAAAATATCATGCCTCATCGTCTTTCCTTTCTCGTCTGCTCTGCTCCCAGACTTCACTTCGTTTAGAGAAGATTATCAAAAGGGAAGTTCCCTCTTGCGTCTGAGAGAACTTTCACTTCTCCACTACTGTCCGGTCGGTGTGCCACTCAAATGTGCTTAGCAAAGCCTAGCAAGTTGTTTTTTTTGTGTGTTGGTCTGATCCAAGACATGATTCATAATAGAGTAGTATCTAGTTTTATATTATATGAGAGGAATCACATCACAAAGTTGCATTTTTAGTTGAATAGATCCTCCCGAGAAATGTAATCACATCAGTTTTTTCTTCCCTATTTCCAAAGCCTTTTTCCTAGACGGGCCAAACGGTGAGGCGAAGAAAGAGAAAGGTAGTATGGGAATTGGGAGTTCGTTCTAGCCAGTCGAAGAATGTGAATAGGAAAACACGTTTATTTGTATTTATACCTGAATATCAAGGCAGAGAGAGGGAAACTAGTGAAGACATTTGCTGCTACTATCGATGCTAAAGTAAACTTTCCCTGAGAACCAACATCGAACCCTGCAAGTTTTTTCTTTTTCTTACAAGACATTGAAAACCTTTTGTGTGCATTTTAGTATGGATATCTGCAAGTGTTGCCGATATCGAGTGGAAAACTTTCAGAGATGCAGCAGGAGCAGAGCAGAGGCTCAAGTCTCAGTAGAGTAAAGAACCATCATCAAATGAAATTCTCTGTAGTTAACTTTTCACTGGAGGAAGGTGCTGCTGCGCGGAACTAATAACCAGCGCATAATAAAAATGATTGTGCATTCGTTTCCACTCCCTTGACCATTCACGTCCAAACTCATCCTTTTTAGTTTTGTTCATTGTTTAATAGTTGATAACGAAGCAGTTCGATAAGTTGAAGAGTTATAGTGAAAGGCACATGTTTGACCATCACCTATTTCTTCTTCTTCTTCCTGTTCAATTGCTGATGTAACGTTTTATTTTTTCCATATAAACTCTCCGCTTTGAAAAGTGATATTGGTATTGGTAGGCATGAGAAGTTAAGAATCTGTAAAAATGAAGAAAGAAATGCATTGATGTATACGATTCACATACTTCCATATGGAAGCCTTCCTACGCTGCGCTCTGATGGACAAGAAACCGTACACAGACTCTCATGCTTTCTATTCACTCTCTTCAAATCATTACAGTTCATCGACAATAGTTGAACAACAAGGTTGGTGATTTTTTCCGGAAGAAATCATCTTGATTCAAGGACTTGAGGGACTAGCACTTTTCTTATTATTTTCTCAAACCGTCTGCTCCTCCATCCCCCTTTTCCATTTTTATCTAAGATGATATCCATCCACCACGATGGAAAAGAAGTGAGCTGTAAAGAGAGTGAAAGTAAAGAATAAAAACGGATATATACAAAACTGAAAAATACACTGGGGTTTTAGCAAAACCGGGGAAAAGATCATACGAAGAGAGGGATATCTTTATGCAATGCACCACCACGCCACAATTGTCCTTTTATTTTCCTTCATCTTCCACATCTCTTGCTTGTCACAGATGAATACCTTGTCGATGTATCGGGGAGAGAGAAAAAAAATCCTCCCCTTTCCAATTTCATTTTTTCTCTTGACCAGTTTTCCTTTGCACTTTTTTCTTTTATTATTCAATTGCATTTCCGTGTTCCGTGCACTCCTCCATAACTTTTCACTGCAAGTGTGCCGATATCCATGAAATGATAGGCTTACCATAATCTATGTACGCGTGCATGTGACGGCTAGAGAAAATGAATAGGTAGTTATTCAGAAATTGTGTGTATATGGTACGTGTTACATATTTCGTATTTCATTTTCCCCGGTAACTTGATTTTTTCTCCGCGTCACACGTCACAAGCATTCATAAATAGGTGTGTTCATTCATTCCATTATTAACGCATGTGCATGTAGGTATGTTTAACTTTCTAAAGTTCGTACATAAAATTAACTTTTATTTCGATTTCACCACATACAATCATACAATTATTATTATTTACGGATACTCTCTAAAGAGATGAAAGCAGATTCTTACAGAGTTTACTTTACAGCACAGTAGAAATTATTATTAAGGTTATTATTATATTTACGACATTGAGTGAGTAAGTATATTGGTAATTAAATAGCAATGTAAGACGGTAGTATTCATATTTAATTTAATATAGTAGTAGCTTAATGGAAGATTGAATTACGCTTAAATTCATTTATATTATTTACTTCATTAATGTATAATACTTACATTGGATAATACCCTTTCAATGTGTTTTTTTTTAATTCTACTTACACGTAAATATTTCACTTTTAAATGCTAAGCTTCTCTCTGATTTAAAATAGCATCTATGGAACAGATACATTATCTAATTGTAGTACTTTTTAATACGTAATTTGTAAATGGGAAAATGAATAACAAATGCACACTACAAAATGACCGGGATAAATGGTTAACGTTTTGCGATCTACAGCTATTTCCTTCATATAATACACCTCTCCTAAACAGTATAACAAATTTCAATTTGGAACATTTTAAAAATAAATTATGCAAATGAAACTTTTAAATATTGAATTACATTATCATAAAAGTAGCACACTGAAATAGCAACTCTCTTATTTGCCCCTTTCTTCCTAAGCCGTTTTGAATTTGCTGGAATTGGAATACTGACGTCAAAAAACAATTAGCTTGAGCATAAGGTCTCCGTATTTTAACGGTAATGGTTAGAGGTTAGATATAAACTGGTTCTTCTTAAAAGTTTTAGTTTAGACTTACATAAAATACTTTTAGGTAATATATCTTTGGCTGAGTGATTCCTGGGTGTATTTGATTACATAGGATGACATCTTAAGTGTCACGAAATATTTCTAAAATATTTAAACGATAAAAGCATCATTTTAATTTTGAGTGGATTTTGAAGCACAAATAGTCATTTTATTTTGGAAGGAGCTCATAACATTAGTGACGTTTTTTTTAACAACTAAAAAATATAGGGTGTTCACAGGGAAAGTTAAAAATCTGGGGAGAATATACGACATGTTCAGTATAGTCTAGTCTACACAACGATGTATGTCATCCCTATATTACTGGTTTACTGAAGTTTTATTTGGTAGATTACTTAATAATGTTCAAGTATTGTATTAAACTAATTACAGTACAATAATTTTAGTTTTAGGTACATGTACTTTAAATACTCACCACTTGAAATACCGGTTTTATGGACTGTGTTCCAAATATTCTCCTTTTCCCGATCTCTACTTTAGCACACAATTACAGTAGTAGTAATGAATGGGGTAGAAACGGAATCGTACTATGCAAAATGAACAGTAGCCATTTCAAGTGTCCTATAGAGAAGAAAGTTGACTTTGGAAAAGCCATCAGGTTCGTTGATGACGATGATGAACCTGAAATAAATAAATTGACTCGATGTAAAACAGTCTAACGAAGAGAAAGTTGATGCTCATTAACTAAATTTGATGGAACGGTATAATGTCTATGAGCTTGTAAAATTTAATGGATTTTTGTTTTCTTGTGCCTAAGAATAAAATGTTTTCTAATGAAACTGTTCACACTTACCAGGTCGGAGCAACGTATCTGTCCCTGTAAGCCGACGCGGAATAGGTGCTATTGTTTGTATAGTTGAGTTCTGGTCATAGAGGTCGAAGATGGTAACTCGACATTTAACAGAAACGGTCGACACAGGAAGTTTTTCGGGGATGGGAAGATCAAAAGAAAATTTTGATAACCTTGCTTGTGTCATGGGGTCTGTCGTCGATTTCTTGGATTCAGTCTTGATATCATGCCCTGACCCTACCTGTGTAGCAGGAATAAAATACAATAAAATATAATTATATCAATGTTAAAAGCAAATCTTAAGTCAGCATAGAAGAGTAAGTAAAACTGGCCACAGTACCACATCAGATCATTTTGACAAAAAAAGTTTCTCTTTTCATCATAATTAATATATTTTTTTGGATGAGCTATCCATAGAACCCACTAACTGTTGCGTCATCAATCATTTCATATTGTTGTAAAAATAATATATATCTATATTGTTTAAGAAAGAAAATAATGAATGCCTTGTGGGCTCATCGCCAGGTAAACTAGTAGATGATGTGCCTTCAACCTTTTCCCTAACCCCCTATCGCATTCATTCAACAAATGGCAATCTTTCCTGCATCTGCTAGACAGTCTATTTCCCCTTACCATCAAGTGGGAACTGTGCAATTAATTTTCGATGAGATCTTATTTCCCCGATGTAATAACTTTTATGGACCTGTGATCAAATGATCTCGATTAAAAGAAAAGTTGTTGCTACTTTTAACGACGCACCTGAGAGCATCATTGACATGGAGAAAGCATATAACTTTATAAAATCATCATCATCATCAAAGTATATATATCCTATCATTCTGAACTTGTTCTTCTTAGCTTCCAAGAAGTCATCATAGCCAACTAAAAGCGTATATTCCTTATTCCCGCTTTCTCCTTCCAGTCTTGGTCTTGAGCAAACACTTAATATACTAGTCACAAAGTTGTGGTGAGCATCTTTTAAAATGAAATGTGGTATCTGAGGAAGACTCATATATTGCCATCACACTGTCTGCAGCATATTACGAATATGGACATGGACCCTTTGTGGCATAAAACCACCGTCAGTGTGGAAGAAAATTGCTATCACTTGGGCCATTATCATCATCACTCTTATATCATATTCTGCAAAGTCATTCTCTTTCCTTGAGCCTGCTTTTCCCTTTCGGGAAGTCTTTTCCTAGTTGGGTCTATTGTGGAATCAGAAATGTGAGGGCGATAAGGCACGCCAGAGAAACGTAAGTGTCGGGCCCATTAGCAACGTAAACTTGATGCTGTTATGAGGATGCGTGATATATTCAATTTATAGTCTTACCTCCGTATCATTATAGAACCAGGTAATGTTAGCAGGGGGATAGGAGTACGGTGATTGACATTCGACGGTAACAGGATCTCCGGGGTGATACTGGGCGCGATCCAATTGAACTGACGGCATGTCTTCCCCAATTACTGAAAGGAAAATATAAAATTAATTTTGTCTTCATCGAGGCAGGGTCGAGGGAATGAACTTATAATGTAATAATAATATACCTGACACACAACAACATTCCGAGCTGGTGTAATAATCACTTTTTACTTATCGTATGCTACCGTCAGTTTCCTCCTTTTACTGGATTTTTTTTGCTCATTAAAAACAATCCGATTTTGTACAGCGTTTGATATAAGTAGGAACAGTGTTGAAAGTTTAAATTTGTTCTAGTAAAAGCATCTCTCTGTCAAATCACTGAACCAGCAATGCCACATTAGCTTCTTTGCATCCATACTATTGATGCCCATTTACCTTCCATCATATATGAAAAAATGTTTAAAAACATGTATACGCGTATCTAAACCTTCACCCCCCTATCTATCAACTTCCTTTCTTTCTCCCTTCTAGTAATAACACTGGCCACAACATTCCATAAAAATTCATTGCCCCTGTTCTGTTGTTTTATTATTATTTCCCATCATTTTTTTTTCGTTTTTATTTCATCAACAAATCCATCTCTCCACTGCCAAACATGACTATGCTTTGCCTCAAGTAGCAATATAATTCTTGTTGGCTCCCCTCAAACTACACATGAGTACATAATGCGTTACGATACGATAGCAGAAAAACGCAATCTCTTTGAGTGAAAACAAAAACAAGTGCGGTGCTCAACGTGAATGCTAGTATAATAGTAATAGTTTTTAAGATACAGAGGAAAGCACTATTGTAGTATGTAATCATGTTTTCCCGGTGAAAGTAGCATTCCAACACGAGCCAAACACATCTCTCCACTTTTCCCACAATATATATTTTTTATGCGTAAAGTCTTTATATGGCATACCTATAAGATGTAGCAGCGCTACTTATTCTTCCTGTTCCGTTTCCGAGATTCTTTAATGGAATAAAGTTACGCTTTCTCTAACTTTGAGAACAATGGTAAAAAGGGAAGCATAAAATTCCTAAATTACTACACCTTGTTTCTCCTATACATTCTACACTAATAGTCTAGTCTATCATGATAGTTATTCTGGTCTGTCTGTTGTCTATAGTATAATTACGGCTGTCGTAATTTTCTGGGCTGGTTTACTTTTGTTTTTGTTTCCTTCTTCCCCTTCTCCTCTCCTAAACTCTATTATATGGAATGGGAAGGAATGGCTCGATAGTCGATGCAGTATTGAAAGATGAGAAAAAAAGTAGAACTCATCTCATTTTCTTCTTTACTGCGTCGTCCTTTCATTTGTCTTGTCTCTTTAGACATCATCCCACAAATTCTGTTTGCTTGCTGTTGTCTTATTTCGCCTGAAACTATGTTGGGGAAAGTAGTAGCTAAATGGCATCTTTGTAGTAGTGGCATACTTCCCATTTTTCTGTCATTTTTGTGAGCATCATATAAATATATAGGTATCTAGCTTACTACTTTTGTAGACCGAGTTTTATACTTATTTCATAATAAAATGTGATATTTTCCTTCTGACAATGAGAATGCATTCTATTCTTTATCAATTTTTTGCTGTTGTTCTATAATTCAGATAACAATCGGAGTGTACGAATGTGTCGCAATATTACGGGCGAAAGTATTTTTTTATGAATAAGAACAACATTACTTGGGGAAACGACCCAATTTATGTGTGTTATTGCTGATCCACTTTAATAACTTATTTATACAGTAGAATTTCCACCATCTAAATAAAATAAGCTCTGTATTTTATGTGCTGCAGGCGCATGTAGTATTTATATCTAGTTATATCGTATTTCAACCACTGCAGGTGCAAAATGAATCACATGGAATATTTTATTGTTCATTTTTACGTAGTGGGTTCTCTGCAAAAACTGCAATTTATATGCACTTATTATGCCACAAGCACAAACTAGTTCCAACGAAAACGAACCATGTATGTATTTGTAATTATATAGATATTCTTGCTATTGATAACCCTGCGCATATTATATAGGTTTTGTGTACCAATACGTTATATTTGGTTGCTGTAACCTTTTACAAAATCAGCAGTCTGAATCAAAGTATTTTATCCCTTTCCCTTGTATAGTCTTGCCGCATCAGTGTACCTGTTACCAACCTCGTGCAATGTAGGTAGGTAGACGGCATTTCATTTTGTAATAGGTCATTTTGCACAGTTGTGAAGAAGTAGTAAAATAAAAGCCCTGACATGTAGGACAGCGGAAAAGAAGGGAAAGCAAAAAGGGTTTTGTGCTTACTCATCATCAGTTTTCAAGCATCACGTCTTCCTTCCTCTCACTTTCATGGTATGACTGTTCCTATTGAGTAGTACGGGGGGAAGAAAAGCATTGTAGTCTAGTACTTTTTAGTATGATGACTTAAGAGTTTATAGGGCCAAAGTACTGATGAAGAAAACATGACAGCGAAGAACAAATTTCAACAAGATTACCTTTTTTATATAATCTAATGCTATGGATAGTAAAAGTGAGGGGAGCATCAAGGAAATGATGATTACTAGGATCATGAAGACGGTGATGGGTTATATAAGCTGAGCAAAATTGAAACATTTTCTTTTGCCATTTCTTCTCTAACACTGTTTTTATCCCTTTCTATTCCATACATACTTACATGCATAAATAAGGCTAACCAGGGAAGCCCTTATATTACGTTTTTCTGTGGTATATGAACATCCAGTGTAGTATTTACAAAAGATATTACATAATGATACATCATCAACTTCTTCTATACTAGGAGCATACTTAAATTGCGAAACTGATATCTGAGTGATGAATAACTCAAGGGTAATGTTGTTGTTTGCCAAGTTTGTTGCCTTTGCATTAGGAATTCAGCATGGGCTTGTTCATTTATATTGCGGGGATCAAGAATGAGTGTAGCAAAAGTCAAGTAAACTTACCCACAACCACCAATTCTCTAGTAGAGCTCAAAGTTTGGAACGTGTGTTCAGCCGATACGGAACATTTGTACAATCCACTAATTTCCACTGAAACATTTCGGAGGTAAACTTCGTGGTCATTGGATCTCCTCACCTGCAAAAGGAAAATCATATAAAAATGATAGCAATTTTTTAAAATGAATTATGTAGCTAGAAATAGCAGGCAGCAAACCGATGTCTACTTGACTAGACCTTACAGTGTTCAATACACTAAATTATAAGTTTTTGCATTCATGTACGTAATGGAGGAAAATAAACCAATTTCTTAAAATATGCCTCCATAAACCATTTGTTGTTCTGTATTTCTCTCATACACTGTTCCTGCTGAGACAGTGAACTTTCACTGGACGATCGAATGTATCTGTTAGTTGTATAGTGCATTTTGGAAACGAGAAAATTTGCGACGACAAATTCAAAAGCTCATGTGAGAGCCAATTCATTGGTAATGTCATGTCATATAATATTTAGGTATTTACAAAAGAGAAAGTTTAGTTTTGATTCATACATCTTCTATAAAAATACGTACGCATAATTCAGAGAAAATTCTTCTTCCTTATAGGCAGTACCAAGTGTGTACACTTACGTATGTAGTAGTTTGACCTCAAAGCAGGTACATACAGCCCATTTCCCCTTTTTAACCATAGTCAGATATCATGAAATAAACTACAGCCCAAAATATTTAGGAAGTATACGTTTCCATTACACTTGTTATTAGTACCATTTGCAAACATGTTCCCACAAGTACATACTCTTGAGTAAATAATAATCGATATTTACGGATGTAAAAACAAAAATGTTTAGAAATTTAAAAGAAGTTCTGTTTGTGTCCATTTTTCAAAATTTATAGCATTATTCTCAGAGGGCAACATTCTTTGCACAATAATTTAGTATTGTCGAGTACCTCTGCGAATACCTGACAAATATAGTTTTCTTTTTCTTCTTTTATACCATCGTCCATAGTGTATAAACAATGAGCAAAATAATTGACTACACAGTAGCAAAAATTCTTTGAGTTTATATTTTATTTTGTAAAATGTCCGTGGACTTCCAGAATCGGAGCTCTCATATGGATTAGGGGCAATAGTTTCCGCATGCTTTGTTTTCCATATTTG
>JAQGAI010000376.1:0-21446 GCA_034696905.1 Lepidocyrtus violaceus | reverse complement strand
TCCACGAGAGAATAGGTGGTAGGTCGAATGTGAGATGTAACTGTAAAACTACGAACTGCTTGCTGTCAATCTTGCAAAAAAATAGTTTATGTTCAGATTTCATAGTAAAACGTAGTATATTGCATATTAATTAATATAAAACATCTCATGTCCATCCAACACCGAACTTCATAACTGTCATATGTCAAAATTAATCAATAGTGGAAAAATCCTGATCGGCGAATGTTTCAAAGTGAAATCTTGCAAAAACGCAACAATATATCCCTGCAAAAACCGTAATTTCAGACTTTCATTGAGAAAAAATATGATGTTGGTTTATGTTCTCTACATGCATTCTACCAAAATTGGAAAGAAGTTTCAATGCTACGTAGGCCAGAGGTTTGCAGAAAATTAATGATCAAAGGGAATGAAAAGGAGGGGGAGAGGGCAACTAGGGGTTGATGACAAAGTCATAAAATTGCCGACCAAAGCATTACTTTCATCCTTCCCCTAATAAATACAATATAACTTTAGCCATAGCCATGCACTATACATACATTACTGAACGGAATTAATGATGCAATCAATATATTCTACTTCATCTACTGTAATAAACTGAACTTTTTTCGCGAAAATTCGGAAATGTAAGAATTTATCGGGAAACTATACAGAAATTTACAAATGAAAGGCCGTATGACTGAGAGATGAGATTTAAAGGAGTATTTTATTTCATTGCATTGCATCTTTGTTTATGTACTTCAAAAAAAATTATTGTTAATTCGATTTTACTTTCAGCATTACATTGTGATACTCTTCTGCATTTTAGTAAATTCATAGCCTCATCGAAAATCCATCCGTTCCTTTGTATTTCGGAACAATTCATTGATAAACAACCCAACATCATTTCATTACCTGTCATGCTCATGCTGCGGTTAACGTGGCTTATTTACAGGGGAGTTATATTTTCCTTCAATGAACAAAGTCACTTCACCGCCATCGGAAAATGGTTATGCATTTCATTTAAACATTCATTTGCGTATTTGCAATTTCGCAAACTGCATAATAAAAATCTCGGTGCTCGTGTGTCAAATCAGGTATTAAGCTTTTAGTTGGAGGTTGAATTCAGCCATGCATATTTCTACTCTTCCTCTTCCATCCTCCCTTTATCCATCCTCTGGTTTTATTATTGTCATAACCATAAATCCTCATTTTCAATTAAAGCTGACCAATGGTTAGAGTCGTAAGTGAGCGAGGACTTATCTCCCATAAACATGACGCTCTTTTATACTCTTTGCAACAATCACAATAAAAAATTTAAAAACCTTTTCATGTGCGTGTTAAAGTTTCAGCGGAAAAGCATGATTCATATGCAAATGGCTGGATTCATCATACATGTGTCCTCGTATCTGTATAACATCCAAATATAGTTTTTTGAAAGGTGCCCTTTTTACCTTCGGATTTCTCAACTTCATCATCATATTGTCAACTTTTTAATAGTCGAGTGTGTCCTTTTCCCAAAGGTTGCTTGTTGTCTTCTTGTCCCCGTTCATGTGCTCATCTTCTTCACAACGAACACACTATTATTGGTCGTTCAAAAGCCATAAAATTGGGGAAGCTGAATTAATAGCCGAGCGTATTTAACAGGGTCCCCTTTAGTTTATATTTAGTTTCTTGCTAAAGAAATACTCTGTAGCTTTTATATGGACACATATAAGTTTGGGGAATAGAAAATTAAAAAAGTTTTTTTCCTGCAAGATTTTCAATATTGGATGTCCATATGTGACCCGTCGTCCATTCTTCTGTATATCTTCCCTTTTACTTCCCGTTTCATTTCTGGCTTCAACAACATCCATCCTAAAACTAACAATCCTACTTACTAGTTTTTTTATTATCATGAACATGAACTGAACATTTTGCAATCAAATGGATGGAAGCTCCATAAGAAGATTCGCCCTATTGTAGTCTCCGAGTCAGAGTTATAATTTTTGCAATATCCCATTACTTCCAGTTTATTACTTTTGCACACTATACTTTATTATCACAAAAAAAGTTTAATTCCCAAATTCGCATGCGTGTAGCAGGAGGGACGTTTATTGCTTATGGCAGACGAATTTTCCAAATCTAGTATAGTATAGAAGGAAATCATCACCATCACCGGTTTGGTGGAGAGAGAGTGACACAAACACAAACTTTTCCTTTTTCCTCCAAAAGAAGTTTTTTACTTCATTTCATTCAACATGTTGTTCCCTGAAAATTAAATGGAAAGAGAAAGAAGATGAGGAGGAGGTTGGGAAGTAATATGGAGTGCTACACAGTAAACTGGAAAGATTGGCTGTGAAGATAATCCTAAATCCATTAAAACCGAACATTTAACTATTTTCTATGAACTATAATGCGAGGGAGTGAGCAGAAAGTGTGCTCCTTTATGTAAGGTTGTTTTATACGTTTACGATTCACAATCAACTGTGTACGCTGGAAAATGTAGTATATGAGCCGAGCGGAGAGAGAAGGACGTAAAGAGGGACATAAACAAAAAGTATTACTAGTTTCCAGGAAGGATGAGATGAGAGGATTTCCATCAGTACTAGCCAACAGCCGCCGCATCATCAGCATCTCCATAGCCTGGTTTTAACGTACATCCGGACTCCGTCCGGACTGGGGAAAAGTCTGCAAAACAGCCTACCACAAACTCTCTGCTATTGAGTGAGGGAAACAACTGGGGGAAATGGCGAAATAAAGGTGAAATGGGTAAAAGGGCAAACGGATTTGAGTTGAGCGTGGGCTTCATCTCATTCCCGTCTTCTGCAGAATCTGGGGAGTGAGTTGAGAGTACGGAATGCAAAGCACAAGTAATAAAAAGGCAATCTAAAACAGGATTCATCATCATTATTATTGGAAGCTTTCTTTCTCCCATCAATTTCTGGTTGTTAAAGAGTAGAGCTTTCGGTCAAAACGGAAACCCCGCCATAACCACGTAGTTACACTATAAAAGAGTTTATGTATTTCTATATCTCATCAACAAAGTAAAATCAATTTCTCGAGGGTTGGGACTGGGGGTTTTCAGATGGAAAGTTTTAAGTCATCATCATCATCGAATGGATTTTAAAAAGAGGGAGAAGGAAACCAAAAGCAATCTGGATACCAAGTTAAAAATTGGAGAATCCTCATGCAATCTCTGGAAGATAACAAAACAAAGCCATTACCCAATAACAATGATAACCAATAATATTTTGTTTATGGGTAATATTCAGTGTGTGAAATTGCTTCTGGAAATGGAAAATCTGTAAAGAGGACATATCTGTTTGTAAAGCCACCTATTTCAAAGTCAGGTATTATGTATCCCCATTCCTATCTATTCCAGAAAGTGTCAGTTCGCAGTACACTAGTTCACACCCAGACAATATGCCACTAATCGGGAACTTTATGGGGAGCATTAAACATTTGAATAGTGTTCAGGATTTTAAGAGTCTATGAATAATTAATTTAATAATGTCACTCTGTAAAAGGGTAATAATAAAAGGCTGAAGATGTTTTCAAAGAAGATTCAACCCTTTTTCATTTCATTCATTTTATCACTTTCTCTTCACGTCGACCTTTACAAGATGAAAATGCTACGCATATTCATCTCAGCTCAGTCTGCAGCCTCCTGATTCCAAGTGATTCAGTCCATTCCACAGTCCAGACTGTCTCATCCCATTGCTCAATCAAAACGTTCACTTAAGCTTACGCTCAACCAATTCCAGTCAGTTTTGTGTAGGTAGGCAAACATGTTATTAGACGGAAGACGCGACAATTTTTTTCTCTCAAACTGTTTCAATTCCATTGAAAATGCCCAAGTCTCGTCTGTACCTTCCATCCAAGCTAATAAAAAGTCTGCCTGCTGTACGCCAATTATCTTCCCAATGACAAAATATATAACTGAACCTCGCTGGAAACTAATTATTATCCCCCCAGAAAAAAAATTATTATCTGTTGGCTAATATAACATTTTTTACTACTTTTCGACACACATCCATAAAAAGTATTTTTTGCAGATGTTCTTTTGCAACATCTAATACAATGGACTAGCTTAAAATGTATTCTATACATTACAAACTTTAATAATGTCTCTTCTTCTCTACCTACATGCAAGACAAGGGCTCTAAAAATTTATTATTTATCTTTTCTCCTTTGAAAACCTTATTGCTTGGCTTACCTCACCTCCTCCCTTGGGAGAAAAAAGAAGCACGACGAAAACACGACTTCCCATCCCAGTGCAGTGCAGCACCTACTTCATTTTTTTTTGCGAAATCCGTCATATTGGTTACGGGACATAAAAAGTATTTTTTTCATTCTTTGGGACTCCATTTGCTCGAGCAGCAAAAAAAAATAGCTTGTAAACGCGCTTTATAATTATCCCTTTTAAAATATATATTTCTTAACTGCCAACCTATAAATCATAGTGTGCTTTTGTGCAAATTGTAAAAATATGTGGCTACACGAAGGAAAAAAAGGTAGTTAAAATTATTTTAATACATTCTATTTTTTCTCTCGCTCTCGAATTATGACTTTGACTAGGGCTATTCAGAATTCTCTGTTTTTTGCCACCGCGCAAGGCGGCACTAAATGAAGGGAAGAAGTAGGTATACACACAAGATAGCTCTACACTAAAGAGACAAGTCCTCATTTTTCCTTCTTTTTAACTGCTTTTCTGAGGCTAGTATAATATTCATAAAAGTCAATAAAAACAGCTCCTTTCGAGCCATTTGTCTTTTGAGAATACAATCTCTTCCCAATCCTATTATTCTCCTTTTATACATAGTTACTTTTCCATATAGGAACAAAGTGGCGATGAGGCTGATGATGAGAAAAGAGTAAATGAAGGGATGTTTCAATGCACCCTCCTGCTTTGCAACACATTATATACTTTATACCTACTTCGCTTTTATAAAAGCGAGCAACAATTTTTTCTCTGGTTGGTTACGGTACAATGAAGATAATATAATATTTTTTTATGGACGATGCGAATGCGATGGTATTCAAGTTGAGGAGTAGGAACATCATCTTCTGCTTAGAAAAAGATCGTGAACAAGGTTGGATCATTCAACTCGTCTTCTTTCTTTGGAGTACATTGCTTAAGGGCCAGGCTAAGGGATGAAATCACAGCCCAATCGTACACTGTGTGTGGCGTGGCTCCAGAGTAGATTGCAGCCATACAACATCATCAAACGCACATCATCTCAGCCCACAGCTCTTGTGCACATTGTAAAAGAGACTTGTGAAATGGGAAGGGATGATCGAGAAACAACGTATCATCTCGTTCTTTTGTAGTTTGGGATGGGATGATGTAATATATTTCCTACCATAAGTACAACGCTGAGGACAGTAATGAATAATTGGAAATTCAGACAAGGATTTTTTCACTGTTCCTTTCTATCCTTTAGTTTTCCTAGTTGGTTTAAAAACGATCCGTCCTTTGTAATTGTCGTTCTCAAATTAAAGCAGGAAATATGACCAACATTAGGCATAATAAAATAAATAATTGCTGATGTAGATGTTCATTAAATGGTTTGAGAAATGAGGTGAGCTCCATGAGGATACGGAAAGCGCATAAAAAGTATATCCAAATCAAAGTATGAATGCCAATTATCCCATTTTATTGTTTGACTTTGAAAGAAGGGATTGTCTTGTTACACACGTTTCTCGAGTTTTTAAAGTTAGTAACAAAAAAATTAACGACATTGTTGAAAAGGAGGAAAATGAGTTTATAGTGTAATGCCAATTGGGAAACGTGAATAGGATTTTTAAAGCTCTCGGACTAAAATATTGTTTGAAATAATGCATTAGTTAGAATGGAAAAAATGGCATTGCCCAATTTAAATGATCATGTTTCAGGGAGGGGGATAGAAGGGGAAAATGTCGCCATAAAAAGTGGTGGGAGGACGAGACACAGTTTTAAATTTTTTAATGGTTTTCCGCTAATTATATGTATCCGAAGCAGACGTGGATATATGCATGCATGTAACTATACATTTCATGTCTATGTCTCTAAAATCGCCGTAAAAAGTCATAGATCATAGAATCGGTACATGTTGGAACTTGGAAGGGAGCTCATAAAAAGTACTAATTTTCAAATAGTAACCAAACAGTAACAAAACGTTGATGTTAAAGAGGGTAAAACATACAGTGTATTAAACCAAGGTGTACCTTAATTGTTGGGTTGTAACAAAACAATCTGGCTTATCTCCGGTATCCTGCAACAAACATTTTTTCATGTTGCCCCGTCCAAAGGTAGGTACTAAAGAACTCTGGGCGATATGCTATGATGAGAAGAGAGCGATGAGATGAGATTATGCTTCAGTAAAAAAGAACCAACGATGAGAATCGAAAACATCATATTCCCAAAATCACTTCAGGGGCAATCTGAGATGCTGGACATACGAATGGACATAGACTATGCAAATGGATAAACCAGTAAACCAAGCTGCTTTCATAAATATTTCATTTTTATTTCATTTTTCAATTATATTATGCTGGCCATATAACATTTTTACGAACAAAATATATGTATAGATAGTTTAAACAAATTATATGAATGCTAAATAAATTCTTTGAGATTAGATGCCATTTTGACAATTATATTTCTGCTTAATAATCTTAATGTACTAATTACAATATATTATAGTGTTGAATCAACAACTGTAAATTGGATAAAATGATTTCTATTATGTACATGATAAAACTACATACATGAGCACTACAGTTTCAAATATTTTGTAATGTCAAAAAATGGAAAGCTTTTAACTGGCATTAAAGATCTTATTCACTGGTTATCTATATTTATGTCCAAACCTAGTTATACATACTATAAAGAGGAACAATAATATTCATTTCTTTTACTAACTTACATTACACAAACAGTTTCATTTCCTGACAAGCAAATTTGCATATCAAGTGTTTGATCATTTTATATGTCTACCTATACAAAAATTACAATTAATAAATATGGATTGATTTGTCTAACAGTCTACTGCTACTTGGAGAATGATTATGATATCAATACAAGAGCACATACTTTTTGATGACCCAAAAGAGGTTAACAAAAATCGACTATAGTACCATCTTCACATTTTTCTATTGTTTAAGGTTGTGAGAACTACTTTCATTTGAGAATAAATGACTGGCCTTTCTTTCCCCGTCTTCAATACTCATTTTTCAGTCTCGTCAATTCGTTTCAGACACAAAACCAACCCAAAACTCTTTTTTTCTTCTCCAAAGCAGTAAACACACAAAACCTTTCATTTTACCGATAGCCAACAGCTTTAAGTACTTTGCAACAGTAATTACTCGCTCTTTACTTATTCTGTCCATGCTTCCCTCCCTCAATCTAGTCTAGTTTGATAATGGATAGATCTAAAATCGTTAAATTATTAACATGATGTAGAATTAATTTCTAATGTAGAAATATTTTGTTAGTTTAATCCTAAAAATGATTTTTTTTGTAGTTAATTTAATATCACCACTACATCTAGCTTTTGGCGGATCTCAACTCTCTTCATATCCATATCACATCGAAATAATAAAATGTCTAAACTTGATTTTATATTACCTACCAACCCATTATTACCTACCTGGTTGCCTCTTAGATAAACTACGGAAATCTTTTGATGGTCTCATGGACCATGTCTTGTAATGCAGATTGTATTTAATTTACTTTCCTCGTCGTCACTTTTCCATATACAAATCATACCTGTTCCATACTAGTAGTTGAAGTTGCTGAAAAATAGCAGGCAAAGCAAAGTCAACAGATTCGACCTAAATGGCACAGTCGTATATGATTTAGGACTTTACTGAGCGTGCCAGAAATAGATGTGGGAATGGGAATATCCACTGCAGAAAAATAGATAGGTATAGCATAACCATGTCTAACTCTTTTTTCAACAAGACCATCATATGCTTTCCAAGCTAATGAGATTTTAGTTTGTCCTGTATGCAATCACACATCATCGGTTTGTTTCCATTTTCCTTTTGTTATGAGAGGACTGACTGCTGCGTTCCCTATTATTATGCTCATTGTAAAAGTAGCAATGAATTCGTCTAAATATGTGCTAAGTATTATTTTAAGCAAATTCCTTTTTTTATATCGACCATGTAAGTAAATCTGACATTGACACATTTCGTTTGGTTATTTTGAAAATGTTGTAACAATTTATATAGTTTTTTAATTATAGAATTTTCAAGGTTGGCCATGAAATGACTTCATAAAACCGCTTAAATTTCCTTATTCGTATTGATTACTTATATTTTTTACGCCTTTAATTACGTAGGAATGATAATTTTGAATATGATTTGTCCCATTTTAAACGGAATTTTGCTATATACCGAGATATGATTGCGTCATATCATAAATACAGGTATTAAGTGGTTATTATATGATATTAATGTAGAATGTTGTTTATTTCGCTTAATCACTGTACACACGTTAAATAATTTAATCCCTTAAGGTAAGGATACACACAAACACAAGAATAAAGTGATCGATAGTGAGGGAAAGCTTTCATTTTTTAACTGGCAGCTTAAAGTCTAGTCTGGCCTAGGCAGTACACTGATTTCTTACCTGGTGAAATTATACCCTATACCCACTTTGTTAGCTGTCTAACCACTATAGTTTCTTTGTATTAAGTAGGTATATTTATGTAAACTGCATTGGCATTGAAATGAGCATCAACATCATCATCATCAATATCAATAAAACGGGAAGGGAAAGTCCCTGTAATTTGCTACAATGTTGTTGTAGAATCCTCAAGCGCTGGTAAGGAAGGAGTACCTTGAACTTTGCCCATAGTCTAAAATAAAAAGTGGGTATAAAGAGTTCTCTTATAATTCATCTCAAAAGTTTATACGTACGTTTGAAATATGTATATACACTTAGGTATACGCTTATCTTCAATAATATGCTTATCCCAGTTAAAATTACAAAGTATATACAAGGCAAATGAAAAGTTATCTAAATGAAACCCCGGCTGCAAACTTAGATAAGTGAACTTATTTGACGGATCTCCGTTTGGATAAATGTACTTTTTACTTATTCCCCATTTGGATAACCAGAAAATTGAATACATATACAAGAGTGATAATAAAATGTAAAGAGGGCAGATGGAGTGATTTCAAATGACGAATGGAATGCGACTTGTAGAGCCGTTAAGTAGAGAGATCCCATCAAATGCATTCGGAGAAATGGTCTAATTGTAATAGCAATAAATTCCAAATATGACAATGATTATATGATTTTGGTGCATATATTGATTGATATAAGTGTCAAAGGAAGAAGAGAGTTGAGTTAATTAGCTATGAACTATCGAATATATCCAAAAAAAATAACTAGCAATTATAAACCTTAAAATATCCCGTGCCAATATTTACAAGAAGGATTCATATCTACATAATTATAAAGTTGTTCATACCGCAATATTGATTCTATGACTGGCTGACGAATTAATTGAATTATACAGATCCTGAGGGCTACTGCTGGGGTGGCTGACTACTACTGTGCTTCCAACACTGCTTCCGCCACCCATGGCTGTTACCGCCGGATGATAGTAGTAAGGATTCGCAGCAGCGGCTGCTTGATAGTAAGGATAACCCGCACGAGCAGCCTCCCTCAAGATTTCGTAGGTTCTTAGCTCACATTGTGCTGCAAACACAAAAAAAAATAAAGAAATTTTGTATGAAAATTTTGGTGAAACTTATGAGGAGAACTCGTAAGTCGGAAGTAAAAGCTATCCAGCTATGAATGGAGGAACGGCTATAATACAAAAATACAATGTATGAATCACTGAAGTGTAAATAACTACCTTCAAAAATCTTTGAGGATGCCAGCTTGAAGTCATCATTGTTGTCCTTGAGTATCCTGTAAATGAGAAAGTCCATCTCTGACGGAAGTCGAAACATTTCCGTGAGGGTTTTGATTGATTCCTTTCTCTCAGCAAGGACGGCCATTGCTTCGGCTCCTTGTAGACCTGGTGGTAGTTTTGAAGGCATGTTATTGCACTAACCGATTTTCACGTATGAATAACAATAAAAAAATAATTTACTATTTTATAAGAATAAATGCGGAGGACTATGTGAGGCGAGATGCAAAAGCCAGACTGATCAAAGAAGCAAAGAATCCCAGCCAATTTTCATTCTCCCGAGACGGTTCTTTACCCCATTCACAATAAACCAAGTTTACATTATTGTAGTCACCACAAACCAGCATCAGCAACAATGTTACGTTTGATATGATGTGATGATGACGACATGATTCATATATGCTAAACACACACTGAGCTGAGCTACGCACAGGTGCAATTGCTTTTTTATACGTGCATAGCTTGCATAAGAGTGAAACGAAAAGGATAAATGACCTACCCCATACTACCCACCACCTAACTATGCATAGTAAGAGAGAAAAAAATTGTTTTGAACCAGACAGAATCCGTAGGTACATATTTGATTCGCAATGATGGTTTTGATCAAAACAAAAGTTTTTTTCCTCCAAGAAAGGTTCACATACCTGTTAAGTTGCTTTAAAATCTACTGCGTAGTAAAATTTCAAAGCCACTTTGCTAGTGAAAAACCATAGGAGGAGAGGAGAAAAGGTCGCAGGTGCATTGCTCTTATTTCACCGCTTGTTTTTCTCTTTCAGGCATGTCTGGGATTTTTAGCAAAAAAAAACACTGTCTGGCCTGAGTATATTTTTGAATTACCGAGAAATGATAATCACGTCAAGTTAAAGTAAAATGCAGATCATACTTATCCATACTATGAAGAACCAACCATATGTCCTACCTTGAACTCCGTAAAATCCTAACTCTATACATACCAAACAGGACTACATACACATATTATGCAAGTCAAGTCCTTTGTTGGGTTGGGTATGCTTACGTTACATCATTGTTGAATAAAATGATTACATAAAACGCAGCATCGTCTTTTGATCATCATCACCACTGCAGCATGTTTGTAGTAAATTAGTACCTACCTGTCTGGCCCAATAGTCTGGCTCATTGTCTGCGAATTGTACGCATCGTATCGTAGTATATAAAATTATGTGGACTGACTAGGCACTTCCCTACCTGTCCATTGTTGGCTCTGCTTTCTTGAAGAAAATGCATTGCAAGATACTTTGTTTTCGAAATTTTTGCACATTTTTTATATTCATCTTGTTTTTCAATGGCAAAGGTCGTTGAATTCCCTGAAAAATGATTACTGGCAAATGCTGACGATTGGGTTTACTTTACTACGCAGTATTTTGTTGAGATAGTTCATGGCAGTACTTTACGTAATAAAGTATGAAGGAAAAGATGAGGTACAGGTTAAAAAAAGTAACCACGGAGGAGTCACTGATACCGCATTAAATGATTTCAGTTTGATTTCCGAATCCGAACTAGTCAAAGTTTGGAGAGTGAAGAAGGAAAAAAGTGTCGGATTGAAACATTGTTTGCAACTGTCAATCTTCAGTCATACATCGCCTTACTGTGTAACGCTATTACTGCAGCTCCTTTCACCCCATGATCAAGCTACTTGAAGCTTGATCACATTTTGTGGAAGATTGGCCATTGATATTTCTCATTAGCAAATCCATCGTGTCCATCAAATGTGAAGTTGTGAATGAAAGATGTAATTGGTGCATGCAGAAATCCTGTAGATTACATAATCATAAGTGTATATAGTGTATCTATCTAGTGGAAGTGCTGCTGAAGATGTTGTTGGGAAGCGTAAAGTGATGGTGTGGAGGTGGTGGCCAGTGAGGAGGAGGAAGATAAGCTTCGCGTCCTAAGTCCGCGTCCACTTCCCGGTTTTTGCTAACTTCCAACAAAACTCAGTTGGTTATCAGAGAAAGTTGCTGCAGTTGGCTACAACTAAAACAGCTTCTCACTGTGGTACAAGCAATGTCAAGTCAATAGTATGTTCAATCGAAAATCTAATATGCCTGATCTGTTGAAGTCCAGTCACATTGAAGCTCTGGCTCTCATTCACAGTTTTTCATCTCGACAATCTTTCCATGAATCACCTCTTCTTCCTAACAAATCAGTTAAAAGTCAGATTTACGAAGTGGATTTAGTGAAAAGTTGTCTTTTTTTAATACTAAAATGGAAATATATTGGAACCTATACTGAGGCAAGTAATACAAATACATTTTTAAGTTTAAAAAAATGGTTACATTTTTTTATTCTTGTTTTCTCCTAAAGACAAATTTCTAACTTCTATTGGGAATATTCATGCAAATTATCCATTCGTAGCCCCAATATGGTGCCAGTTTATCTTTATCATTGTAGAGCCGCTTAATCATCTATTGTCTAGTGGCCTGAAAATGGGTGGTTCAAATTTCAGATCTCCGAAATATAATTCCTCTTTAACTTTCCTCCTTTTCTGTCATGTCAAAAAAAAATTATTTTACCTTCATATCAAAATCTACACAAACAAAATAAATGAATTTACATTTAACCACACACCTGCCATTAGAGCAAAAGCTGCGGCATTGTTTAAGGACCCATTATGATAGAATTTTTTATTGTTCGCATTTTTATTGCCCAACAAAGGATAAATCATTTAGCAAATCTCTACTAGATTTTACTATCCTAATACCAACCTTGTCACAGATTTCCCATACATAATTCACTCGAGAAATTTTTATTGGGTATTATTCATGTTGGTTAAACTACCAAAACGGGGGAGGGATGAACACATGGTTTATGTTTTGTGGTGACTGCTAATTAAAATTTAATATTTAACAAGCCCATTCAAATTGTTAAATAAAAAAATCAATACCAACTGTGGAACTAACTATTAAAAATTATGTTCAGTAAAATGTGTCATACCATAGCTAGAATAATAATAATAATAATTATAATGTGCACAACACAACCTACAAATTGTAATTACTGAATAGAAACCACGAAGCATCGTTAAATCTACAGCGTCAGATTTTTAACTAACAGAAAGGAAAGCAGTTAATGACTTTTTTCAAAGATGTTTTTTTTTATTCTATAAAGTTTTAACTGTCTTTTATTCTACGAGTTGTCACTATGTACCAGTTACCGTCATTCTCATCATCCCCTCATCACATTTTTTGTATGACATAAATTATTGCTCCAACAAGCGCCATATAATTTTAAAGTTAACTGCTCAATGCGCACTTCCATCAAGGTTTCATCCTTTTTTTTAAATGCCGTATTCACACTCATCGCCATCGTCGTCAACCGTCATCGGTTTAGCTATGAAAACGTTATAGCCAACAGGCGTGATTCTATTTTCGCTAAAGATTATTGCGAAAAAATTGTTATGCATTTTGGTTTCTACATTTATAACTCTGTCGGTTTAGTTTTCTCTCCTTCCTCATAGGTGCATATGTATATGTTTTAAGCATTTCATTCATTGTCAGTAGTAGTAAACCTAGTAAAAAAAGTAATAAGCAATTGTATTATATTGTCTGCAATAAAGTGGCATGCATGGTAGGGGCTGCATGGAGAGAAGAAAAAAGTGTTTTAAAAACGGAGATTTACGACCGAAAGCACTAAAATAAGTTTAACTACGACAGTGTGTAACTGCAGCTAGCGTAACATAGGAGAAAAATAAACGATTGACAAGTAAAACGTGTGTAGATTGAATAGGTACTTGCATCATCGTCATCATCATCATCATCACCATCATTATCCTGATCTGAAGAAGAAGGAAAAGATTTTTTCTCCCTGTCTATTTATGCCTTTCCTCCTGCTCCACCATATAAAGGGACATAAAAATGCACGTAAAAATCGCTTTTCAAGGTGTTTCAGCCCATTAGCAATAAAAAGGAATCATGTACCTATTCGCACTAAAAAAAACTGAAGGAGTGAAAATATAGATGGGTTTTTCGTTTTGGGACACAGTAATACAAATATTCCTGAGAGCTGTTATGCATGCCTCAGTGTGATTCAAATAAATATGGAGAGATTCGCGAGGACGGGAAATGGGAATAGAAAAATAGTAATAACTTCACACACGTGTGCTGCTGTGTGGTTAAAAAAATAAATAGGTGTTGGGAGGAATTTTTTTACTGTAAAATTTATGCAAATGGCTGGGATTGCGAATACGCTATGTGCAATAATCCGATGAGGTGACTGTCGATTGATGCGATGGAATGATAAGGATGCATGGTAGTAAGGTTAGAATTTATTTCGGGGTTTAGGAAGCATAAAATAGGAAACGGAAGATGCGGAAAATGCATAAAAAATGTTTAGGGTTGGAAAGGAAGGAAGGGATTGATTGGATCGGAGTGGAATGCCACAGGTGTTCGTCATCTCTCTGAATAATAATTACGAAATGAATATGGTTAAGCAATGAAATGAGTTAAAAAAAGGGAACTAGGCTTCTAGGCAGTTCCAGTCTCGTTCTGGTTTTATGTATTCGTCAAAGTCATTTTATGCAGTTTTTACTGTCTGACAGAGTTCTAAAATCTGGAAGAATGTGATCTCATTAAGAGATTATATCATTAACGTAAAAACCACTAGTGTCTAAACCCTCACCCCGCTACTCACCCTTGATCAACAAGGGTCACAGTTTTTACTAGCTTGGTTCTAATAAAAGCACCCTTCCCTCATCCCTCTAATAATAATATGCCTCAGAATCGGATGAGTAGAGACTGTTTCTAAATCATTTCTTGTGATGAGAAAAGAATTTTGGTTAAATCATGAAAGGTATCGACACACCAAGGCGGTTGCTACTTCTGGTAAAAACAGAGTTAAGGTAATTATTGAAAAACATAGTGACATGCGTAGGTACATTGGTTAACGGAAGGATGATAATGATGTAAGGAGCTGGATGTTGTAGAGTTTGCAAATTGCAAGCAATTTAATGACCCGTCTGCACCATTCCAAACTATTCATTTCTATTCGCAATATCGCAATACTACTTTTTAGTTCGAAGAAAAGTTTTACCTAGAACAAAGATTGGTTTTTGGACATTATTTCAGTATACTGGAGTGCCTTTCTTTCTTATTGTGTGTATGTTACAAAACTTTGAGGGTTACTTTACTCATTGTCAAACTAAAAGTATTTACTGAACAGTCGTTTTCCATGTAAGTTTACGAGTTTGCGAAAAAACAACAGGGAAAAGCAAGCAAAGCACAACTTTCAGGGAAGTAGGGAAGGACGAGGGATGAAGCAAGCAAAAAAAATAAATGGATTTGGAAAACTAGGTTTTTACGATTTCTGCATCGGTTCCCTATTTCATTTGTCTATGTCCCAGAAGTGGGGAACAATTTTATGTTTTTCTTATCCTTACGTCGTCGGCATACCAAGTCTGTCTAGAGTCTAGAGATATATTATCCGCATAATATAGGTGGATGTACCATTCCGATCTTTTAACGGCCAAGTGTAAGAAATACGTTCGTTTTGTCATCTGAACTACCTTTTTTTCTATACAAATTATATACAGTTTAGTTCTGGCTGTTTTTTTTTCATACAAATCGTCAAAATTTGCGGAAAGGGGAATCTGCCATGAACGTTGTTTTTTAAATTGTGAAGTAGACTCATATAGGAATAGGAATACCGCTATTACATTACAAGAAATTATTATCCTGATAAAATATGACTAACAGTGATACTTGATAAGTGCGGCTGAGTTGCTGATGATGAGCGAAATGAGTGCTCGGCAAATCCAATCATATCAACTAAACAGGAGCGAGTAATAAAAACAAATATAATTTTTTTAAACTCAGGGATGTGAATATGAATGAAATGCGATGAGGAGGGCAAACGAGCAAGGAACAAGCTAAAAAGACATAAAAATGACGCGTTTACATTCATTGCTGGCTGCTTCGTTCGTGAAACTAATACATAATATGCATAAAACTCATCGGTAGATTATTATTGTATTTGTAATTTACGATGGAAGAAAGCAGTGGCTCTGAAAATCGCGTCGTAAATTAAGAGGCCGCTGCAACAGGGAATAGGAGGAATAAAATGCAGAAAGCTGCAAAGCCTACGACGAAGTTGATAGTTCATAGGCGGAGGAGTGAGTTGACTTTTCATGCTTTAAATCTTACCGAAATGTGGATACATTTTCAGAGCCCCCAAATGTGCAGTTGTAGGGTCAACGCCACATGCAGCTGCTGCCGCAGCGGCTACCGCAGCCATAGATGTAGGGGAGGTCACGGCCGATGATCCTACCCCGGCAGCTCCTGATGATGGGAGAGCCATTAAAGCTGTTCCGTTGCTCCCACCATGATGTAGATGCATCTTCGCTAGGAGGGGATCCATCAGAGGTTGCCAAGCGCTTCGAATGAGTGATGACGACGAATTATTTGAGGCTCCACCTCGATTGCTTATGCTTCCGAAGTTCCTCGGGTTATCCCCGGATGTTGATGGCATGCTGGCATTCCCAATGGCGCCCGGTGACGAAGGAAATGCTTTCCTGATATGATCCCCTGTCAAGGATCCACTCCCCGACTTTGGTGATCTTCCACGAATGCTGTCCCTATCCGTGGTGGATCTGGAGTGGCATGATCTGCCATCGGTAGATTTGTTATCGGGGCTGTCTACTTCCGTATCACTCAAAGCACCCCCTTTCCCTCCAGCAGAAGAACTTGGAGGGGAGCACACAATGGGGATGGGAGTAGTTGATTCATCATCTTCCACAACAGAAATACGCGATGTCATCCTGCTGCTGCTTGCTGCTGAGTTTGGCAAGTTCATACTTGGGTGTCGGTGGGACATATGTGGGTGGTGGTGACCGGGACTAGTTCGGGGTAAAAATGCAGGATGATGATGGGCAAGGGACATGGGAAGACCAAGAGGGCCCATCGGATGTCCACCATCTCGTCTCCCTCCTCCCATCATTCCTCCTCCTTTCCTGTCCCCTTGGTATGGGGCGAAAAAATGGGAAGGCTTAATCTCGGGACCTTGCGACGCGCTGCTGTTATTCAAATATTCAGCAGCCCTCGCCTCATCTCGAGATTGAGCTACAGTTATTTCCCTAGCACGGGCCTCATCTTGTGCCTGAGCACGCCGTACCGCAACCTGCCATTAAAAAAAGAACAACAATAGTAGTTACCATAATCCAGTTAGACGAAAAGGTATACATACAATTTTCTATTTTTAGATAAAGTCATGTATAATTAAAAGTCTAAAATGTGTTGCGGCATGTTATCGTCATCTTGTTTGTCATAGTCAAGTCATGTGTTATTTTATCACTAACTACTTTCCTGGTTTTATTTAAGTTCTGAAAAGTCTGTGTTCTCATTTAATAAATGGCATGATGCTATTATTTAAATGATTTGTCGATTCATAAAACTTGCATGCTCCGTGTTGTCGTTAACTTCTGTCTTTAGCTTTTAGCATGCGTAAAAGTTTGCATCCAGTTTTGCTTCTGAATTATTTCGCAAAATCCCCTCAAGACAGAATGTAAAATGCTAACTTGTAATGTCTTCTTGTTGCATTGCATGATCCTTCTGGAAAGAAAGACCGCTACCGCTACTTGAGGAAGTTGAAGAGTAAAAATCTTGCAAACTGCACACGCGCCTTGCTCTTACAGTATTCGATATTAACCTAACCCAAACTACCTAACTGCAAATAGTAATTGCAAACATAATGATGCTCATTTTTATTGACCAAGTCCATTTGACTTTATTCACATCATCGCATTCAAAGGAAAAAATATTGACAACATGGCTCATTCACCGTCTCCTCGAATCTCTATGCAGTTCATACTGATATGATAACATGTTCCATGTTCCACAAATTATAACAGACTTGCTCACTGTTCCTCCATTGCAATACATTATTGCATTGTTCTTACTCGAAAAAAAATCTGCGTGTGCAAGCCTGAGAGCATGCCGATATGATGATTTTGTTACATTATATTACAAACATTGACTCGCATTATACGTTGCGTTGTTTTTGTATTCGTGTGTGTGTGTGTGAAGCGAAACAGGTCGAAGGCCGATCTCATGCACGTGTCAAGTCAATGCAAAAAGCGAAAGAAAAAAACTGCGCTTCCAACTCCAAATCCTCGCGCTCCTCACCAGGAATTACCACCACTTCGGCCACTAATTATTAACGTAATGGGTAGGTAATAAAAATAAAAGAAACACAGCTTCAGATCCTTTCTTTAACCAGGCATAATATATTATTAGAAAATTATTGGTTATCAGAAAGAATTTATTTAGGCAACCTTTTTTTAGGGGGGAAGCTAATGATTTTTGATAATGAACAGTCAAGACTTGAGTGAGATGCTAACAAACTTTATTACTATGCCTGGCCGCATGCACTTTGTACTGCAATGCTTACATTATTATGTGAAAATTAAAGTAGATAATTAGTTCTAATACAGCGTTTTTCCGGCCTTAAACTTGATTTTCCTCCAGTGCATTACCGCGTGGGTTATTGCATTGCATTGTTGATGTTTGTGTGCATGTGATGCAATCTAATTTCACGCTGGACTTCTCCCTTTTAATACAAAATATTGATTTGGTCTCCCTTTCTTGCTCTGCATCGTTTTTTTTATCTTAGAGGAAAATAAATAATTACTTGAAATTTAAATAAGAAGCGATGGTTTCGTATGATAAGGGGATGACGATGGGCTGAGGTTTTTCTCCATTATTATGAGGGTAATGAAAATCATCATAAGTATATCAAGTATGAATATCTCCACGTGCAGGGAATCGAGGCCAAGTGATCATTCACAAAAAAAAATGAGGAATAACTCATTAATTGAAATAAATGTTTCGTGTACAGCATTGTTAGTAAGTAAAATTGGGATAATAAAAATAGTAATACAAGTAAATAAATTATCAATCGGGATGGGAGATAGAGAGATTAGGATTACACAATGTTGTGAAATGTTTAGATAAAATGTGGACAAAATGAGTTTTTTCCCCAATAATGCTTTTCCGATAAAAAAAATGTCTTAATTGATGCAGATTAGGTAGATGGTCAGTTTAAGGATTAGTTTCGCAATGAAAAACTTTTATGTTGCATGATGTACTATGTGTGATGTATATTGTATATTATGTGTGTCATAGTCATAATTTATGCATTTTCAGAAAGGTCAAGTCCAGCGCTCGTGAATTGAGGTCGGTGGCTTCCTTTGAAACTTCAGTTGATAAAGTTTTACAAATTACTTAATTAATTGCATATAGTTGACTTACAAAACTTACCTGAGATGCCATTACCCGTCGACGTTCATAGGTGACGTTGCATTTGAAGCAGCGGCAGGATCTAAAAGGACAGTACCTTTTGTGTCCTCTGACCCTTTCCATCACCCCATGGTTTAAACACTTTTCGGGGCAAAAAAATAAAATAAAGCAGGTTAAAAAAACATGTTTTAACATGTCCGAGTAATCATGAGTAATGGAGTGTAAGATCCTCACCTGTGCGCATTTTGGAGATCGACCCTTCTGCAATTACATAACAAATTTATGTTAGCAATTTCCAATTAAAAATCAAAATTATAAGATCGTTATTTTTTGTTACATAAATGAATTAATATGAAATGAATTTATCTCTAGAAGCATGAGAAATATGAATATATAGATGAAAGCCAAGATGCAGCAGCAAGATTTTATACCTGTGCTTGTGGCACTTGCTTTGGTGGTGTAGCTGTAGGGGCTGCTATAGAAGAAGAAGAGGGTGGGGCGGTGCTAACGGAAGAAGACGATTTCCGGATCACGCTATTCGGTCTTGGTACTATCATGCTTGCACTAGCTACACTACTACTGTTACTAGCACCACCACCACCACCGCTACCAAAAAAGTGAAGGGAGCTTTTGGGGCTATCTGCTTCATCATCATCAACATCCTCATCATCGTCTTCTTCACGAGAATCATCATCCCTGTGAGATCTCTTGTACTCTGGGGATATCTGAGATATTTGTGAAAGGAAAGGGGTAGTTTGCTTACACCAACTTTCATCTTTTTTTGGTATGATATATTCCGAATAAAAATGAATGGTTTGTCATTTCATGCATCATTATTGCCACTTCTGACTTTCTTTTAACTGATTTCAATCTTATTGTACCTGGTCAGGTGAATTTGGGGAGTCTAACAGCCGCCTCTTCATGGGCATCATCTTGCAATCTTTCCTCAGCTTCTTTGGATTATACCTCTGCACATTTTCAAATAAGAAATTGTGAGCACAGCAAAAAAATCTGGAATTGATCTGATCTCTGCCCAACAACCTGCTCATTTGTTTTTTACCTGTTCTGGTGAAGACGGAGGATCCTCCGGATGGCCCCGCTTCATCGGTATAGGACCAACATTATCCTCTCCATCCTCATTGTTATTGTTTAGAATATACTTATGTCCACCCGACTGCATTGAACTGGTGGAGATATCAGATCGGGTGGGTGATAGCGAAAGATCCGTCATCCTGTTTTTCTACTTTCTGAAAATTTGAATTAAATTTAGCATTTTTATTATTATTATTTCGTAACTCCGTTTCCAGAATAAATTAGGCATGATGAACCAAAGATAAGCATATGAAAGATGAAAAAGGTCAAGAAAGCACTCAAGAATGAACTTTTGACTTGGATAGGTAAAAATAGGGAGCTGGAATCTACTGGAATTTTTTACAGCAATAAATAAATATGCATTGGATTAGTAGTTTCAGTGTATGGAGAACGCATGAATGAATGAACGAAGGATTTGAATGAAATGACATTAGTTAGACCTTGCAATTGATCTTTCTGTAGCTAACGACGAGTGAGTAGTGATAGCTAAATGGTCAGTTACTGCGAAGAAGCAGAGATACTATTTTTTTAATTGATACTTTTTATTAAGCATGGATTACGGAATTATCGACTTATACTGCATTCACCCCAACTGTTATGCATATTTATTTGTAGGTATGATGCAGTTGCACATCTGTACTTTTTGAACCAGATTTACTTGACAAGGAACCGAAACTCTGTGTCACACGACCACTTTTTTGCATCAGTTTTGAACAAAGAGCTCCTTTCATAATTTTTTCAAAAAGTTTTAGTAAATGAGGAATGAATGAACTCGTGTGGTCAAATATAAGTGGTTAATGATACCAAATCATACCAAAGATACAAAATCCGTTCGGTACCGTATTCAAAATCTATTTAAATATTCTTCTTTCCTTTCAAGCCATCGCATCGTATCGCCATATCTAACAGTTTATGATACTGATTAGAGGAGTTTATGACATATGTGCAGGAATGCATAATTTTCCGTTTCACCAATTTGTGAATGGCGATAACACATAAGTATCGAAACGGTCGAGGTCTTTCGCTGAAAGTTCACCCTCTGCATACATATTGCATAAAGATACAAAATAGTAAACAATATTTCTTTTAACTTTTTGCAGTTCTTATCAACTCGAATAATGTATAAAGGGCGTAGCTTTTAATTAATCACTGATTCTCAATGACAGTCAATTTTTAATGTTATCTTCGTCACTGCACCACGTAGATTTTTTAAGTGAAGTTGAACGAATGAATGAAATGT
>JAQGAI010000375.1:0-21446 GCA_034696905.1 Lepidocyrtus violaceus | reverse complement strand
ACGTGGTCTGGACATATCACGTTTATATTTAAAACACTCCCAGCTGTATTCCACCACTACCACTGTTGGTATGGTTGATTTTTTTCATGGTGGTTTCATTTATGAGGGACAGGATACATTCTTCAAGGGAAACTTGCTATTTCTTCTGGAAATCGTATGAAACATTTAAGTTGGGTTTTTGTACTAAAGTTTTGAATTATGGAATTATCGTTGTTGGTATTGTATCTTTTTATATGACCGTCAGCAGGGGCCATTTCCAGTTTTCTGATCACTATAACTTACGTTAGTTTACTTCCCGTACTCATCTCATTCCTCCTTTTTCCCTATAATAAAAAAACTCTTCATTTCATTTTCTAATTTTTTCTTCTTCTCCAGCCCTGCTCTTCCTCCCTGCAGCTTTTATTCGTTTAGAAGGGAGTTGTAACTTTCTGCTTAGAAATAGGAAATGACAAAGTGTTATTGGTAAAGTGTGCAATGAGGCATGTAGAAAGAAATAGTGGGAAAGAGAGGAAATCTTAAGTTGACTTGGCTTTTGGGTGTGCTTAATGAAGATTGACTAGAATTAAAATTACGACCGTCTCTCTTCCCTTTTCTTTTCGTTACTTTTCTCATTTTTGATTCACTTTTTTTACACTTTCTATAGTTGTGTCTACATAATAAGAGCAGTGGCGGCTGCTATATGGAATGTACAATGTAGGCGAAAATGGTCTTAGTGGACTTGATCTATGACTCCAACTTGTAGTTGAGTGATCATAGCCTCCTGCTAGGGGACATAAAAAAGGAAAGTAAAAGATGGAAGTTGGAGTGCCTTACATATTATTATGCGTAAGTATACGTTAAAGATATATAAGTATCTGTATATATGTGTATCATGTATATGATTGGGGTGTCTTTTAAAAATAACAATGTATTTAGCCTATGCATTTTTTCCCGTTGCATAAGCCACAGAGGGAGAGAGAGAGAGAGGTGATTCTTTTCAATGTGTCCTTCTCCTCCGAAAGAGATAAAATAGGGAAAATCTTAGTTGTGTCTACTTTATCTTCCTCTATTTAGGAACTTCCTGGGTTGGTGTTTAAAAAAAAGACAATGGAATGGTGAAACTGTAGGGGAAAGCGGTAAAGTAGTCCTTCTTTCCACTTCCTTTTTCCAGCATCACTGCAATACTGTAAGTAATATGCTAGGCCTACTTTTTTGCTTCCCAACCATCCCCGCTTATGTCTATGTAAATACGGAGTAGAAATGAGAACGGCTCTTTTGCAAGTCAAGTAGACAGGAGTGACTGACTGTAAACGAGTGGGTAAGTGAGGAGCAAAAGTCAACGGGAAGGTTCAGGGAAAGGTCATTGCGTTCCAGAAAAAAAATGTCCCTTCATATCTCATTTTGCGAAATGGGACAGGAGATTGAACAAAACAGGTACTTGTCACTTCACATTCAAAATTATATGCACTTGGATTAACTCAAAATATATGGCTCGTAAAACTGGGCAAAAGGAAGACATTCCCCCTGTGAAGTATGGCAAGGCAAGGAGCTTCATCTACTTTTTTTTTCGGGAAAAGGAAACGAAAGCTCGGGAAAAGTTTTCAAATATTTGAAAATTGAACAAGTTTTTTTATGTTTAACTTACTCCAGTAAAGGAAGCTTTTCACTTGCTCACTTCCGTGAAAAGTGTATTAGGCAAAGTACTTCTTCCAAATCCATCCATCAGGAAGTTGGATTCCACAAGAAAAATGGGACGAATAAGGAAGAAGAAGGATGACTTAACGCAATACCGTGTTTATTAGTGAATTTCATAATAAAGAAAGTTTAATCCATTTATCGCCCTATTTAGCCCATTTTTTTAGATACCGAATATGTAGTTGCGTACTCGCAGTTTGACTACATTTAGTACAGAATCCTTCGTTGAGCGTAAGTCCCACACAGCATTCCCGCAATTGTACAGTGTAAAATTTCTGGATATTGTTTGCATTGTCTTTTGAACACTTTCAGATAGCGTTGACAACAAGGAAACATACTGCCCACGGAATTGAATAAACGACAATATGAAATTTTAAAGAAAAACATCACATTTAACACTGTCCGTGATTATAACTAGACAACTGTTGTTAACGATCGTCAGTAAGATTCATATTACCTTTGCACTAGTGGCTACTCTACTTGAATAATAAAAATAAATATAATTTTTTACGAATGAATCAGATACATAAAAATATTTCTGCCTATACTTTAGCGTTCTTTCTTCCTCTGTCGTCCCAATGAAATTTTTTCTTTCCTTCCCATTTTTTTTGTATTTTCTTCCGCCTTCATGACCTGTCATATGGTGATGATATATCTACTTTATTTATATTCTGGAAGAGGACTGCTTTGAATCGCCTCTCATAAAAATATATTAATGTAGAATGCATTGAATGGTCTTTGTGTCGTAAAAGGGACGTAACAGAATGAAAGGTGTCCTCATTTTCATTCTCCTTTCAATGAAACTCAACCGAAGGAATGCAGTCCGGAGAGGAATGGAACGGGAGAAAGGAAGATATTATGGGTGTAGGACGTTGTTGTAGCTATACGGAGTGGAGTCACTATTGATGTCGTTCCGCACAGAAGAGAAAGCGGGGAAAGTGAACTGTGGAAAGAATTCACATCGCCACATGAAACAAAGTTTTTCAAGATCTGACATCAGGTAGTCTGGGAGCCGAACAAACACAAACCATTCATATATTGACAAAAAAAGAGAGGATGCATTCAATTCAGCCATGCAAAGTACACGGCGCAAAGGGAAGAAAATCTATGGAAGAAAGCATCTTACTGAAACGAAGTGATTTTGGGCAAAGGAAATGTATTAACGGAGTTCAAAGAATTTTCCTCCTTTCCCTACTTCCCATTAATTTGGATAAGAAGGGAAACTTTGTACTTACTATTAATGTAATGTAAGCATCCTGTTCTTATGTTTGGCTTCTTTTCTGAGCTGAGACTCTTCTCTTGCTCCACTTTTTTGTATTCATTTGGATTTACCAAAGCCGTCCGTGATATTTATTTTTAGTTTGCATTTCCGCCTCAGTTTCATTATTTCTATACGTACATTTCCCTTCCTTGCAAAGCCATCCGTAAGCATCTATCCCGCTCCAGAGTTTCTCATTTCAAATTTTTGTCCACGGTTTTATACAAAAGGGAGGACCTCTTGTCCTGCTTTCTTTTCAACTTGTACCTGCTTTTTCATCCGAGTGTACGTTTACGGTACAATGGTCTGTGAGTTAACCTTATTCTCCTGCACGTGTTCTCAAGGATCCAGTTTAGTAAAAAAAATAACGTAGGTATGTATATATTTGGGGAAGTGGAGAAAATTTACAAGAGATAAACTTGCTTGGGCTGAATAATGGACGTTTACTTGAGCGCATTGTCCTTTGACATTTTCAATCTCCATAAATTTGCATTGTTATGATTTTAAAGGAGAGCCTGCTGTCATATTTCTGGTCAAAATCGAGGTTCTTTTAATCGTTAGTTAAGTTGACATAAAGAAGTTATATTAGTTAAGCGGTAATAGTTAGCACTACTATCTCTCATTTGACTCATTTTATATATTTTATAGGACGGAGCGTTTAACGTATGTGTTGACTTACAAAAACTGGAGAGTACAAATGACCACCTTTTTCCAAACATTGTAATCCAACCCAGTCGTCAAAATATTACTATTACTTACTAACGGTCGAAAAATTGGGAAAATGGTGTTTAGCAAAGTTTTTCAAACTCACCAGTTTGGCAAATGTGATTTTTCAGCGATTTTTACTTAGGTATATGTATAAGCTACGTTTTATCGTGGTCCCGCCAAGTAAAATGAAGAAGATTTCCAGATTCCCCACCATTTTATGTAAGTAGCACGGGTAACGGATCCTATCGTTTTATGTCGGCCTGCTCCGTCCCATTGCCTACTACCATTGAAATGCAACCGTCCAGGCGATTTTACATTCATGTGTTTTTGGCATCCCTCTCCTTTTTCACTTGTGCAGGAAGAAAAAGTTTTCGTGGCTTTTCCAAACTTTCACTATGGCTCTGTTTTTTTTCTCTTTCACTCCAGGTTCTTCTTACCTACCTACAATATATGCGTAACCAAATTCAATACTAAAAGCTTCGAACTAGGGGAGCGTGAAGGAACGCGCCAAAATACCGTAGAGCCACCATGCACACTGACTTGGAGTGAGTAGGTTGCGGGTGATGTATGTTAGTAAAAATGTGTCAGAATGGTAAGCACTTTTTGGTTAAATCATTGCTACAAATTGTTACGATAGCAGCGGAACTAAAATCTGACAAACAATTTGTAGGTGGTGAGCATTTGTGTAATAAAATATACATGTGTTGGGCACGGCTCACTCCGGGTTCAAACGCTAACTGAGGTTGTAGGAGTTGAAGTGCAACTTTTTTTAGTATTTAAATAGTACATGATTTGTGCTTGACATATTACCTCGGGATCCAGGCATAGACACATATTACTATCGGTGGCATGGTAGGCGTAATACTTTTATAAATATAAAATGGGTACATGATCCTAAAAAAACTGCTTACTTGTCCTAATATTTTTCAAGTCAGTGAACATTAATTGTGCTAAAAATGAGATCACCGCCTTGAACACATTGAACTATTGCAGGTTTTTACGCTCCACAGATTTCTGAGCTTCCTTTTTTTGTTATTTATGGGTGGGTAGCGCAAGAATGGGAAACTTCTGTAGTTGGAAAACGTCCTTTTAAATAAATAAAAAGAACAGCAAATATAATTCTGACAAAAAAATCAAATGTAATGATTTTGAAAACGTTTGGTTTTATTGAAATTAAGGTGATTCATATCGATATTGATATTATTTCATGTAATAGATAAGCAGATACATTTGTTTTCGCTCTCCTCCCTTTACCAATGCAAAAATTGGACTTGAGGATAATAGCTCAAACAATGATAGCACAGCCGGGGAAAAAAATTCTCAGACTATTCAATTCAGTCTGCTTCCTTCACAATTTTATTACTTTCCCTTGTTTTCCCTTGTTTTGCTGACAACTCAAGCGGGCAATCGTCAAGAGAGACAGAAAGAAAGGTAGACACAGTCAGCCACTTTCACCACGATTTTATATACACTGGGAGATAAAAAAAACCTAAGGAAATGGAGCTAGTGGGAGAGGACAATGCAAAAAAAATACTCACTAGCAAACAGCCCCACCAACTCCTTTCTAGGGACGAATGCCTCTCTTCACAAAGACGACAATTCACAATGTGCTTGCTCTTTCTCTCTCCCTTGTTAGAGATAACTATTGATTTTATGCCGTGTTGAGGAGGAAGATCATCATTTGACTTCTCTCCGGGACGTCACATGTATAAGAAAAGTGCTCCAGCGACGTATCCGTCTGCCCGGGAACATGTAGTTTTATATACACGTTACATACATATGAATGTAGTAAGTAAGCATGCCCACCAGCTGCCTCCTTACAGCACATTTGCAGCGGGACTTGATTATTTGGAAAGCTACTTCAAGATATTCATTCACATAACGTACTCTTGTATCGTATTTGCTGGGTGTACGTACGTACGTGCATATTGCCTATTGCATAATACTACGTACGTAAATGACACTGTATGCCGCATTTAACTTTCACCTTTAGTCATTTAGCCGCTGTTAATGCTCTATTTGGTCATCCCGCCTCTCAACTACGTATGTAGTGCTGCTAACTTTAGCAAAGGTTGATACTGTACAAGTGAAAGTGGCTGAAACCGTCCCATGCTTTCTCCATGGTAAAAACAAACTGGCATTGCCTTTTTCTTTTTTCTTGAAACAAGAGGAAACCCTACGTCTTTCCTCTGAACGTCGCCGGCAGCAAGCCAAAAAAATATACATACTACACTTACTTGGTAGATTTTACGGAACAAGCTTGGATTTGGTGTTCTTACCAGCTTTTGCAATAAAACTATCTATAATTCCTCTCATTTCGGCGGTGGTGGACAGGACAATACAATACCATAGTGCTTATGATGTAAACACGAGATTATGCGTGTGAAACAATTTTTTTATATAGATTATCGAGTCCGGGTTATTCCTCATTTTAGCTGGAAAGGCCACCCACTCTCGCCAGTCCATGTAGTGGATGGCTGGTAGTTCAACGGTGAATAATAAATGGGGTGAGCTGGCTGTCGGAATGTAGTCACTAAGACCTAACCCAATGATAATCGCATCACAAGTGACTTGCGAAATAATGGATTTCCGTTGAAACTCAGCTTTTTCTCCCGTACGTCCTGCAGAGCTAAAACTGGATGCTGGTAGATAAATAGCGAGGGATTCTGACTCCCTCCTCATCTGCCATATAAAGCACTATTTGCTATCTAAAGTGTGGTGGTTTTTTCCAGCCACTTAAAAGACCAACAATGTGTGTCCATTTGGCTGACATTTTATCAACACGGGAGAAAAAAAATACTCTTAGGCTTGTCACAGGAAAATGGCTTTATCATCATCGTATGACTTCAGAACATTTTTTTCTAATACAATGGAATGGAAATTATGCTGAAATATTTTTTTCTTGTACATCGGTACCAAACTCCAGCATTAGTTCCTTTCCTGCTTTATTTACTGTCTAATAACGCGTGTCATTCTGGGTAAGGAAACGCTTTGTATGCGAAGAGCTTCCGGTAAAGGAAATAACTTATCCTAAATGTAAATGGTTCTATGTCATGGATGGTGGCCGTGGCCGTACTGTATGCAAATACTTTTTAAGTAAATAAATGCATTTTTTTTTGTAGAAAGTAGAATATATTTGTTGACGCGTAGGCTGACTGAAATTTATATGATGATTCGACGATGCATGTACTTAAACAGTACAGTAGTAGGTATGTATCTGTCCGTAGAATAGTGACGGAAAAGTAGTAGCCCTAAGCTAGTGTGATACAATAACAGTAATACTGTTGGAATTTAAATTCAAGTGAAACACTTAAGTAGGTTTGGTGGATGTGTTTACAAATTTGTGTTGCAAATTCAGGCTTTATGCAATATTATTAACATACCATTTGAGAGAGAGAGAGAGAAAAAAAAACTTTTTTTCTTCTTTCCCGTCTTCAGCCCATCTTGTTAACTGACGTTTCATTTTTCCCAAAGCTTTCTCGGCCCAGCCAGACGGTTATTCAAAAGTCAAAAAGTGTTAATCTGACCTAAATGGGAGTATATTACACGTAACGAAAAAAAGACAAACTGACTTCTTCTATTCCAAATACTATCTTCGATCTTTACCAGAGTCAAATAAAGAAGGGAATTCAGATACAACTATACACAAGACAATACTAAGACGTGTATCGCGCAGATTTTCTGAAAGCCAGAATAAATTATACATTTCAAGTTTCACTGTGTGTGTGTGTGTGCAACTGAGGGCAAAATCTAGCGTTTTGTTTTCAGTTATCCCTTCTTCCAAAATTTCCCTCTGTGGATGAAGCCGTCAGTCTGTCAGTCTACAGTCCTCCGAGATATTTAAATATGGTGCTTTGACTATGGCTGTGTGTGTGGAACGAGGAGCGCATCTGTGACAAAGAAATATAGTTATCACGGTTGAGGAGTCTTCCCTTCGTTCCCGTTGTAATAATATTCCCGTTCATTCGAAATTAAGTATTATTGGGAGACTTAAAAAGAAGCATATATTTATCCAAGTACAGATTCCAAACCACAGTTGCTGCTCTCCGTTTTAACTTAATTTTTAACGTTTAAGGTGTTTCCTTTTTAATTCAATATTTTATTGCAAACAATACTTGATTTAATATAGTGTTTTTTGGTAAAGTCATGCTAAGTAGCCTGTATGGAAAATGTCACGCAATTTATACAGCCAGTTACAAACTTTTTGCATTTTAGATTGACAACGTATTTTTGTTATTGAGTTATATATATATATTTTTTTAAACATGTCGTATTTCTAACGTTAAACCCGTTAGCGGAAGCCTTTGACTTTGCTTAAGGAGACATTGCAATGCTTTTTTCTCTTGACAGACATTTATCAATAAGGATATTACACCGTCGAATGGGAAGCGTACAATAAGATGAAACGCTTATTCTGTAGGGGTTTTATTGTGGCTTGAATATGTGCCAGCAAAAAAGTCAAGCTTTGCCAATCTTTTTCATTCCGTTTCGGCAACCACTATGCATTGAAATAATATCACACACAACACGCTCATTGTTTTATTACTTCTTGGTAAATCCTGATAGGAATGGAATAGTTGCAAAATGAAATCATAATTTTGTGTTTTCTCCGAAGTTGGAACAAACGTGTGTTAGTGAATGGGCTTCTAATTAAATGTGCTTACCTAAATGGCATTTCCATAGTTTTAAAGAATATGTAATAAAAAGAAAGTTGTTCAAAGTAGGTCGTTCTCTCTAAAAAAATCGATGTTGTTTACCTAATTGGATTACAGTTGAAGTATTGCATTGTGGAAAAGTTAAATCAAACCCAACTACATTGAATAATGTAAACAATCCCTTCAACAATTGAATTTGGTTTATGAACACGAACGAAAAAAAAGTTTTGAGTGATTCATGTTAATAAAGTACCTTTACTAAAGCAAGGTACAAAATTCAGTGTATTAAACGGGGTACACGAAATAGCCCACCCCTCACATTTTCAGAATCAATAGTGAGCATGCTCACATTCATTAATATAAATCAGGGAATATTTCAATATAAATATATTTTCTTTTCGAATTAACGACAGTGGCCTACGTCTTCACCGTCTATATAAAAGCAACAAAAAATAATTAAGGTAGTCATGAGATGACGAAAGTTGGGTAGGAAGCTAGGCCCGGACACTTATTCACGGGTTCATATCGATTCGAAAAATGGCATGAGTGCTCGTATTAGGTAAAAAATTCAATTCTGGGAATTTGCCTATTCAAAACTGCTCAACGTTACCGTACACGGGGTACCAATTCCACAGAAGGAAGCTACTCGTACGTACTGCCACTGCCTAAAGTTGATGCTTGATTATTCCATTTTCTTAACTCCTCAATTGACATTCGAGAAGGGCAGATATGAGAGGGCGGAACGAATATAGCTTTTCCAAATTTACATGTCTCCATCCTCTACTGTTGCTTCCACACCAGTGCATGGGAGATGACGACGGAGAAGATTATAATTTCGGGAAGAAAAAGAGAAGTATCAACATGGCATCGTTATAATGATGATGCTGGTGTGGTGCTCCTTTTGTGATAGGGAAAGTACGTATACTAAAATATACAGAATCAAGAAAAGATAAATATTATAAAAAACCCTTCTCTCGTCTTTTCGTTTACTTTTGCTCAAGGAAATACGGAGCTCGGGAGAATGGGAGTTAATGAAAGTCTGAGAGTGCATGAAACGTCCAAAGGAGAAAGGGGATTCTGGATACATGAAATTTACCTTCTACCACCGCCACCAACGCAGTGTTTCTCGCCTCTTCTTACTCTCTAACTCTTCCTCGCCATTTCCCCTTGTTTCTTTAAATCTCTTCCCCTTTCCTTTATCTCTCTATCACTCAATGCATATTTTGTCTCTCCAGCACAGATCCCAGAATAAAAGGTAAACGAACTTATTTTTTCCCAAGCAATAACATTATGTAAATTCCTCATTATCTACAACTTTCAGGTTAGCGAAACAACAGCTTAAACCTTAGTCTCTGCTTTCATCAATGTGAGCATGCAACTAAAGGGAGGAGGAGGATGCTACATTCTTTGAAATGGACGTATCAGATTTTTCGCAATGTGTGCGAAGGTACATTCAAAGTTTGCTTTGATGGAATAGTTAATGGATATCCCATCCCAACTGTCTCTTCCACTGTGATGAAGATGACGATGACTATGATGATAGCTGTTATTCAAGGTGGTTACATAATTCCTAAGTAGTTTTGGCGCTTCAGGATTTTCAATATTATTTTACATTACAAAGCATTACACTTTCCAACACAGACGTGAAGATAGGAGAGCGGATGAGCTTGAATATAAATTTGGAAAGTTGTTGGAAAATTTGATTTTATGACACAAACATTAAAAACACTTGAGACCTTCAATATGCTAACAAGATTTTAAAATATTTATCTTCAGTGAAGAGATACATCCTGTGTCCAAATAAAGGAATCACTACGTTTGATATGCGGTTGTCCTAATGACAAACATAGATATAATACAGGCAAGTTATCATTTTTAACTTTTTAATTATTAAAGAATTGAAATTAAAATTTTGTTCTGCTATAAACGTGTGAAAATTTAAAATATATCTTATGTAATTTGTTGTACTAGTTTTACTCGACAAAATGCAAAATCTAATGTCTTTTTTTCAAATTACGTTGTAAATAAACTGTCAGGTAGTAAGTAGGCTGGGCTTCTATAGACTTTGCATGCAAAGCAAAAAAAACAGCACATATCTGGAGCAAATCTAATGCCCAACATGCAAGTGTATAAAATCATAAAATGTAAAAGCGAACTTTGTGCTTCTTCATTGCAACTATGTATCCATTTGTCGCAAGTTGTTTGCAGTATTTTTTATACTAACGCTGGTGTGATTAGAATAAAAAAACGAGACACAAGACCTTGTGCCGTCTTCCAACAAAATAAGTATGGAAATGTGAAATCACTCTCATGAAAATGGATGACTCCAGAAATTGTGGAAAGGAGAAAGAAAGAAAAACAAGGATTTCTTAGATAATGCAAAAGTAGGGAACACCCGAGACGGAGAAAGTAGATGAAGACGAGAAAAACAGATTTATTCCATCCAGATACGCGATGTTACAAACATCTCGAGAGGTAGGATAGCATGCCCACGTATGTTTGCGTGAATGCATGGACTCCTGTTTATGGTTGCCAGCTTTTGATATATTCTGACACTGGTGGAAACTCCTTTTTTTTTAAAAGTTCCTGTTTGAATTTACCGAGCTTTAGAAAACTATTGAAAAACAACTTCGGATGATATCAATAGATCTGTGCGCTGTTCCCTAAACATGTCCTTGCATCAACATTTCCCTAAACTTTACATGCAACTTTTTTGTTTACATTTTAACATTTCCCCCCATAGCTGATATCCACCCATGTACAAATAGAAGGGGAAAAAATCTTAGCCTCGAATAATTTTTTCTTTGTACTTTAATGCTTTTTTGATGTGTGGACTCACGTTTCGTTCATGTGCATCCTGTGCTTACGTAAGACAAACCACGCACACACTGAAATACATTATACATTAAGTTTTATACTAATAATAAGACAAAACCTAGCTATATTTGTATGTTCTTATTATGATCGTTATTGAATATACAAAAAAACGATATTGAAGAATAATGTCGAAGGAAAAGTTTTACTTATATTTGGAAGCCATTAATTTTTTTAAAAAGGAAATAGTGTTATGGAGTAGTCTATACGTCAAACAAACTGATTGTTTAGTTTTGGTAAAGAAAGCCGGGAAAGTTTATTTAAAAAAATGGACCAAAATTTTTATAACAAAATCAGGGGACAACACAGCAAGTAGTTTGGAAAGAAAAGGGGGAAATAAATATTTTCAAGTTTGGCTATAATTTAAGGAGACAAATAAAGGAACGTAGTAATAACTTTTATAGTCATAGTATATGTGGGAGCCGTAATATTAATTAGGAGTATCTAACTTTGCAGATCTGTTACTAAATACATGTCATGTCTGAATACACATATTACTTTTAGGAGTACCTATCTATGCCTCCCTCTATATTAAATCTATTCCTGTAACGTGTGCAAAACTACGTATGATAGAAATAAGGAAAATGAAATGAGTATCTTTGTATCGACAATGACGGAGGAATAAACAAAACTTGGGCAACAAAAGGAAGGAGAGGAAAGTTGACAAAAGTTTGTGCACAGTGGAGGAGAGATCTTTCCATCGGGACTCATTACAAAAGATTTGGAGAAGGTAGATTTGACAGAAATAAATGGGCAACTGTCAGCCGGGGAACACTTCCACAAGACTGATGCCCTGTTTCTTTCTCTCTTTGATTATCATGGAAAGCTAAGGAATGAATGAATAAATAAAGGGAAGGAACCATTTTTATTTGTGACATTTTTCTCTGTTTATGAGTTTCGTTAGAAAAGAGAGAGAGAGAGAGAGAGAGAGAAAGAGACAGACAGATGGAGGAGGTGGAAAGGGAGAGAAAACGAACAAATCAAGTCCTATGAAAAAATGAATGTGACATGTTCAAAAAAGGAAACCATTCTTTCATTTCTTTTATTTAATCATTTTTTTATTTCATTCCACCCCCACAATTAGGACATTTTAGTTATACACTATTATTGGAACTAAAATAATAAATTTATTTAAAAAAAAAGTATACATGAGAGGCTGAAGCCGAATTTCATTGTTAACATTATTTTTTTTTACCTTCTTTAAAAAGAAAACCACAATTATAATAACCGTATACCTAACAGTAAAATATCTACTTAGGTATGTCAGTGTAATCAACCATGAGATTTGTATTGTACGATCCAACAATTGGCCCTTCCACTCCTCAAGATCTGCCATGTGTTTATACGTTCCTGTTCTAGTTTAGGTAGCATAGGTATAATTAATATAGTATCCATTTTTTTGTCTTGCCCCACTGCGTAGATTGTACTGACAACCAATGACCATAACGATTCAATCCTTTCTCTTCTGGCAATCCAATTTTACCGATTGACCAATTGAAAACTGAGCGGAGTTCATCAACTCCTTATATAACCCAGCTAAAAAAACTGTTTGTCAGATTTCCCATCCAATTCCCGCTTACATTAGGAGAGAAAAACTAGTTTATAACAAAACTCTAAAGATGTTGGAAAAGACGCTGTTTCCCGAGCAAAATGATAGTGGTAATGGCAATTCCAGTTTTGAAGAAGTGATCGTGGTAGTGAAGCCTCCACATTTTCTAAATAGAGGCTCTGGAAAGGACCTCTATAAAAACTGTCTGTTCCTTCTACTCTAACTATTACTACTACTACTACTACTACTACTGCACTACATTTTTTTATTGTGTTATACCGCTTCTTGTTTTCCCTTTCCTTACTGTAAATGCCCCGCTCAATTTTTTTTCCTTTTCATTGTTAAACACATTTTCTTCCTGTCCCTTGTTTTATATGACGGAGAACGTGGTGGTACGAGAAGAAGAGAGAGAAGAAGAAAAAAACGAAAGTGAGTTGGGAGATATAATCGCTGGTTGTCGAAGACGTCGCTGACATTTGTGTCTATGTAGCATAAAAGAGCGGAGAAAGCGGGGGAAAAAGTTTTTGGCTGAAAGTGACTTTATTTTTGTGAAGCCTTTTTTATGCGCCATAACAATAATAATATGGGTAATACGATGGGATGAAACTTGGTGAAACGATGTGATACAAGGCAACCCATTCTCATGTTATGGTATGGGGAGACGGTTTACAGACTTTACGGAATTTTACTTACATTATTTCAACGGTTTCCCCCCTCCTAAAAAAATATTCTCTTGTCTGGAGAAGGTATACACTTACGTAATGTTTATATGAAACTACATAGTTTTCTTTTATTTTTACAGTCGTTTTCATCAGATTTTGAGATTATATAACGGGCAATGGCAACGGTGAAATTAGTCGTGAACCATTTAGCTGCTCTACAAACTCCAGCCTGGGAAGGAACGGGTGCATGAATCCAGTGTCCCACTGGTCAACCTATATTGAATACTGACCCTTTTCCCTCTCGTAATTTCTTTGTCACACTTATAGACAATATAAATGGATATCTCCCCAATTTACCAAATCACGTTAAATTCCAGTTGTATTGTAGCTATTGCTATTGGGATGGATATTATCATTGTGATTGATTTAGGTTAATCATTGTTTACTTGCAGTAGGAGCTTATTCCCAAGTTCATTATTGTGGTTGATTACTCGTTGAATAATATTTTGCCGGGCTTGTATAGGAAGCTGAAGTTGTACGTACCTATTTCCGTAATAAAATATATGGAATGACGACAAATAAGAAAACTGCGAATTTAGAGGAGTGTTGAGTTTTCAGTGAAGCCGGGCGCAACCCAACTGTTCATATTTATCTGTATTTGTGTTGGAGAAAATATGGCTTCCAACAAAACAATTTTTTTCTTTTCTTTCCATGTTGGGGGAAAATCTTGGCACAGAAATTTTGTAATCTTTGTGCACCTGCTGTGTTTCCAATGATGAGCAAGAAATTGTCCGAAACATAAGTAAAGGACGGAAACATTTCCCTTGCTCACTCATAGCATAAAAGATTTTTGTAGCAATTGTTCTTTTTTTACTGCATGCCTATATGGTTTCTGTTTAATAGGAAGTGGATTACTTTATGAAGAAGTATACATGTATGATTTGTTCGTGGAATAACAACTTTTGCATTGAATCACTAGTAAGGGAAATATTTTTTGAGCGGCATGCGCAATGATAAAAAAAAAGAAATGCCGACCACTAGTTTTCAGTAAAACCGTAAAACTGATCAATTATTATTGCACTTAAAAAGCAGAGTAATTTTCTTTTTCTTCTTTCTGCTTTTGTTATTTTATGTGTTGACAAAATGTAGCTCCTTCAAACTTACCTTTATGCTGGTCCGTTGGCTGCACTGCTTACAGTAGTACATATGTATCTGCTTCCTAAAGCCGGAAACTCCACAGATTTATGCATGACTGAGTAAAATGAGTGGGGAAAATGAAAATGGACCTTCTCAGCGTAATGTAATGTGTGATACACTTTGACCTCATGAAATGCCTTGAAAAGAAATGCTACCTTTTGTGGCTCTTACCTATCCATATGCATTCCTATAAGTACTAGGGGCCTTAGAAACTTTCCCCTCCGTATTTCCATACTGTCTGAAAAAAACGTTAGGAGCTGGTTTAGATTGGTCCCTACGTCTACAGACCCTTTGTTGAAAATGTTGAGAGGGGAAAAAGTAGCAAAAATGTTTTAAAAGTCTCCCCAACACTGCTACGCATTTTGCATTGTTATTCCAGCAACATTCACTATTCTCCCAGTATTCTCCCGAAATTCCGTGCTCACCTTAAAAGGATAACTGGAGAGGGAGATAGAATGGGCAGTGGCATTGGTTGGAACGTTAAAGAGAAGTAGAAGAAACGGATGGAGAAACGTGGCGTTGAGAAGCTGCACTCGTGGTACACTGATGGAACACACAAAATACAGTACACTTCCGTGCCTACTTTCTTTCCACTTCGTGAAAGGGTGGAGGATGAAGGAATGACTTAGAAGATGGACGAGTAGGCATAAAAGTTTTACTTAAAAAGACACATAGGTTAGCTTAAACCTCGTAGCAGTTGGACGTAAATGCTGATCTTATTTTCTGGCTTTGTAGTTATAATCGGAGAAAGAAAGACAGAGAAAACGCTGCTCCAGATAGGATCCTCCAAAATATATCCCTTGGTTTGGGGTTACACTATGCGATATGAGGAGGATTACGCAAAGTAGTACAACAAATGTATGAATACGATTGGTTTTTTTTTAGAAAAAATATAATCCTGGTATAAAGTTTTGCCAGTTTTTTTTATTCCTGCTCACATACAAAGAAATAGTCACAAAGGCTGAAGCTGGATGCGTAAGCACGAAAGTAAAACATAACATTTATCATTCTCCCCGCTTCTTGATCTAACAACTCGGGAAATGAAAACATAAAGTTTACATGAGAGAGTGGGTTTTTGAATGTTTCAAATTTTATTTATATGACGCCCACTTGGATATGTTATTGCAAGAAAAAAACTTTTATTCACAAGATGGAATTTTCTTTTATTAATGGATATTTTGTTTTGTTGAAATTGGAAAATGACCGATTAAATTTTCACATTTAACTTTGGTGTAATATACGATTTAGCAATCATTCCTAAAATTATAAATTAACTAAAATAATGACTAAAACCATGAGTGTTGAACACGTTGGTCAACAAATTGATGGTAGTGACGCCAAAGCTACAGTTTTTTGCACTTATCTACCATGCGCAGTGGGACTTCTCCATTCCAGACTTGGAGTTGGTAGTTAGTGACTGGGAGATTAGTTACGTAATGTCTGGAAGTGAGTGGAACTGCGTTTACTTGGCAGATACCTTCATCTCCTTCTATCATCATTCATATATGCATAATAAGCATAATATACAAAGTACCGAAAATACAACCAACTTTATTTCACCCGTGAGGTTAAAAACTCTCGTTTAAATTAAATGAAAGCATTATTAAATGGATATGAAAGGGAGGGGGATAAAGTAGGATATGGTTTATATTAGAATTATATGGCTTTCTTTAAAATCCAGTCACACTCTCTTCCAAAGTCATTTCTTGGCCTCTTTGAAGACGGTTACAAAACTGGAAGTAAAAGTTTACCCTAGTAAATATCCTCATTCTGAAAGTATAGTATGGACGATGAAGTGCAAGCTAAATTTTCGTTTTACTTACTTCTCCTCGTCGGCGTATACTCTTCCCCTAGCTATGTTGTCTTTTCTGAAAAAGCGGGAAAATAAATTTTGTGGGATAAAGTTTATTGTAGAAATGATCCCCTGCAGCAATGTCAGTTGGGCGTTTTGATTAGCCATTTCAGAAATATTCAAAAATTACTCTAAAGGGACTCATTTCTTGTAACTGCTAGACCACACACACTCACTTCATTAAAGGCAGGGAAGGGAAAGTTCAAACTAGTCTGCAGCTGCTTTCTCCAAATTTCCCCGGTTGTAAATACAGTGTATCTTTAGCATAATAATATACATTTCCCAGGTACGGTGGTGGTAGGGCCGGGCACAGACATTCTCAGCTTTTGGGTCAGGGTTTAATATCATCATCATCATATCATATAAGTACTTACACTTGTTGGCAAAACTTGTAAGGGATATAGGCAAGGCGCATGCATTTTCTTAATCAGTTGTGTAAACAGTCTTTCCCATAATAAACTTGCCAACACTCATGCTAGGAGAAAAGTGAAAGGGCTCTTGGAACCATCCATCCAGCATTTCCATCTTTAACCAAGTACTTTTACTTCTTTTACTTACTTTTACTTCCATGGCATCTTACTGCATCCCTAACTATGTACAATATTATAGAAGACGAGTACGCTCTCTGAAGAATGATTTGGTGTGAGATGTCTTCAAAAGGGGAAAAACCAACTAAAATTTTAAATTTGCATGCAGACTCGTTATATGACTTTTGAGTAATATTACTAACGTTGCTTATGCATATTCGCGCTTGTATTATAGCAGAAAAGTACAATCCGCATCTTAATAGGATGATGGCGATATTCCACGCATACGATTTACCTATCCTAAAATGGCTAATGAAATCTGGCTAAAGATTGTATTCTGGCTTTTAAACCTGTTCTGTCAATTCCACTCTGATGTCTTTCGAAGTCAACTGACAATACTATATATCGAGCTGTCCGTAGCAATACAGCTTCAACGCTGTAAGTGCACGTTGATTCATCCATCTTCTTTATGATCCCTTTCTCCAATTTTTCTGTGGATGACTTCTCAGGAAAGTGAATCCTTCCGATTTAGTTCTGCTGCAATTAAAATATGCAGAGGCAGTTGGAGTCCGATTCACTCTTGTCCGAAACGAGTTGGTTTTTAGCATTTGCTAGATCAATTATAAGTGAATGGTCTCCGGTGTGATAAAAGAGGTTTTAATAAGCTTTCTCCATTAAATTTAAATTGTCGTTAACTAAAGTCTACCGAATTTAATTGACTATTATTATTGTATTTAACATATTCATACTGCTTCAGCAGTTTACACAAATTGTAAGAAGAGACAAAATAGAAACTCGACTGGATAATCCCGCCAAATGACTCTATTCTACTCGTTTTAATTTTATGGGAGCTTTCATTGTCGTTACAACTAAAGTTTCAACATCACAAGCCGAGTTTGAAAAAAGAATTAGCCTCCAGCCTCCCTCCCATGTGACCAATGAAAACAATTTATAAGGAACTATGTAATTAGAATATGCTCAACAATGAAAAAATTGAACTGGGCTAAAAAGCGTACAATAAAGTAACTTGGACAGTTTATCTTTTCCATACAAACATATTTGTTTTGCGTTGGCAATGCAACCGAACGCCGTTTTGTTTCTCAGCATGCTTCTTTTTCGTAAACCATGAGACCACATCAATCTTTTCTCAAGGGTTGGAAACAGTAGTTTAGTTGTTCCTCAAGCAAATCATGAGGAATTGCAGGTGTGTTTAGAAAATGAAATGTCTGGTGTTGGAAAGAAAATAATTCGGTTGGTTAGTTAAATAATATAGCACATTCTAGAGGATCTCCAGTCACTCCATGCTATTTATATATCTCTGGGTAGATGTTACATTGGACCCAATGTGCGAGGCGGAGCAGTGGTGTTGGTCGGTGGTAGTCCTTTATGTCTGCTCATTGGAAACGCTTGAGTAAGTTCAATAAGTCAAACTAGAACCGTGCAATGGAATAAGAGGAAGAAAAAGAAAAACTCCTTTTCCCACCAATAGCTTTTGGGATTTATTTGGAAAGGAGCTTAAACCACTGATGGATTATAACTTTGAAGCTTTCAGATAATGACCATATTTTCTCACTTTCTTAGCATCCGTTTCCAGAAGGCCAAGTGTAAGTGTAATGAGATGCATGATTGTGGAAAAGCTGGAAACGGAACCTTTGTAGAAGAACTATTAAAACCACAAGCATCCAACAAGAAGGAAAGCCTTCGCCTTCTTACTATATATTTTAGAGTCTTGTTATATTTTTTTCCACGAAGTGCCAAGCCCCTTTTAAAATGTACATAGTTTCTTATATCACTTTCAAGAGCTTGTGCTTGATTTCTCATCCGTAATGAGATGATTATGCTCTCAGGCATACCTTTCTTGTCTTGTCTTTTTCTTACACTGCTCTTAATCATCCTAGCTAGTTTATGCGTCTTCTTGTAGTGTATACTGTAGCGGTGTTACTATGCCTATTTATTAATTGAATCATTTCACTGTGGGAACCCAAGCAAAACCAGCATTTCTAAACGGGATGTACACCTTCTGTGTACTCATGATCATGATGAACTAAACTAACGCTTTATGAGGTATGTATTTTCTCATTAAAAATAAATCACAAGTTTAATTTAAAAAAATATTCCAATAACACAACAGGCATAAAGCTATTTTAACTTACAATTAGTTGACTTTGTTACTACGTTTGTAGTAAATATTTTTTCCGCTGCATGCATGCATTTTAAATTTTAAATATTGATTTAATCTAGCGTTACCGGAAGGAGAAAAGTAAGACGATTAGTTCGTTTGCTGTTTGAATTCTCAACTGAAGATTACGATTGGAGTCATTTGCCGACTTCCTGCTCAGATTCCGTTCAGAGAAGAGCATATGAAAATGAACCGGTTTAGCAGTACAAGTATAATAGTTTAAAATTTTCTCGATACGCTCGAAACTAGTCCATTTTAACGTTTTAAATACCTATGTAATGTTATAGTTAAATTTTGCAAACGTTTTCACGTAATTCACAAACTACTATTACTTTCTCTCACTTTCCATCCTACATATATATAGATTTGAACCTTATCGTATCATATCATGAGTGAATGTATTGCCAGGAGCAATCTTATTGGAAAGATGTTTAGGAGGGTAAAGTACTCCGACGCGAAACAATCTGTTACACAACTTCCAATATTGTACTTCAAAGGGCTGATTCACATTACCTACATTTAACATCCTTCGTAGATCGGTATTTATTGAATGAATTAAAATGTGTTTATTTACTCCGGCAGTTGTTATTTTTAATTGAAGCTTTTATTCGAAGATGATTAAAACTTATGTAATGTTGATCTACCTTTCATGTAAACAAGTATTATAATGATCTACCGATTTAGCAAAACAATAACACTTTAATTGTACATCCTTAAATCTCCAACCTTTAATTTCAAACTCCGTGCTTTATAGTAAGACAATTTGTCTGTGTAAATGAAATTGTCTGTCTGTGTCCTCCGACTTTCTGCGTGTGTGATTGCATACTTATGTGCATTACATAATAAGACAAATAATGCTGTTATCATTTTCAAATTATCATGTTCAGCAATTCATCTCTTCGGAGGAAGTAGGCCAGGACAGACCAGGAGAAGAACAGTCGACATTACCTAGGTAACTTCACTATATATAACTAGTAAGCATATATTCAAAACAGTTGAACACAAACGAAGCTTTTCAGCTACTTTACTTTCTCCAGTCACAATATTCGTGGCGGTTTGTCATGTCTTAGGGCGACACTGTTCTTTTTCTAATACTTGTGCTCGTATGCTAGTCAAAAGGGGGAAGAGATAGGTTTCAAGCATACAAAGAACTTTCTCTATCCCATGGCTGCAGTTATTATGTTTCCCTGGGTTTCCTAAAACGCTCCCATATCTTTCTCTCATCACAAACTAAGAAATAATAAACGAGACGCTGAGACGTGCACCATACAGAGTCTATAAGTGAGACGAAGTGGCTCAGTGGAGAAAATGCAAACAAGGAGGCTGTTCTTTTGGAGACTGCTGTATACGTGAAGTTGGTTTAGAGGACGTACTAAACAACTTTGGAAAGATCCAAGGGATAGCTCGTCGGAATAGGACATGTTCCCGTAAGTTATGAATGAAACTTGAGAGGGAGTAAAGAATATGATACCAAAGTTGAAATGGCGAGATAAAGACGCGGATAGCGGATGCTGCCTGTATCCCAAACAAAACACTAGACAGTGTTTTTATAAAGAAAACTAATGATTTTTCAAACTTCTTCTACGAGTCACCTACTTTAAAACTACGCTTTCATCGAAAGTGGGAGGATATGTTTGTATAAACATGGATGGGTACGGAGCTAGGGATGCTTTCGTTGCAATAAATTGATATCTACCTTTTATTTTACCTTTCCATTGATTTATAACCGAATGAAGAGACAAATATAATAGTGTTGTTATGGCCGTTTACAAAAAAAAAGAAGGTAATTTTGCTACCTACTTGTCACGCTTAACAAATACATAACTCCAAGTTAGTTAGTAAAAGTGTAAAAAGGAGAATTTCATTACCTGGTTTAGTTATATCCGAAAGTTAAAAGAGGCTCTTCTCATAATTGCCAATCAACTCAAGCAGAACTTGTCTATATGGCAGTTGTTCGTAAAAAAATGAATCCAACGGTTTACGCAAATTTGTGGACGCATATTTGGCTCACAATGTACATAGGTAGGTCGCAGAAAAATTCCCTCCCCATACTTGTCCAATCTCTCGTTTTCATCACAAGAAAATGCAATTAATGGGAAACTTTTTAATTTATTCCATAACTTTTTCTTTTATGTATGCAGATTTTTCACGAGTTTCCCTTGTCTTTGTTTCCTGTGATTTGGGAGCCATGCAATGCTACAATATTTATATGCGAGCAGAATACTTATATATAGGCACATGGTTGAACACGAAATGGCCCAAAGAATGTATCGGCATGGTCAGAAAATATTTTATTTTGCATAAACGTAGT
>JAQGAI010000374.1:0-21450 GCA_034696905.1 Lepidocyrtus violaceus | reverse complement strand
TAGGTTGTGCTGCATATGTACATAGGTACATACCATAATGTATATATTGACTTGTATGGAAGGTTGTGGATTCAAAGTTGCTGAAAAAAAAGATTGCAAGAAATTTCCAACCTGAAATTCTACGTTTGTTTGTCAAATGTTTCTTTTTTTCTCTTCTTCTGAACAAGTTTATTTAGGAATACAGCAAATAGCCCACGCTATGCTAAATATCTATCCTGTCTAATAAAACTTTATCGCATGATGTGACACTGACATACAAAACGGAAGTGGGAGAGGAGGAATAGAAGGGAGCTACGATAGTGGGCTAGGATGTAAATTGGAACATTCCCAGGCAAACTCCTTAAGACATTAGGTTGTGGTGGTCGCGGTGTTGTTGGTGACTGTGTGGCGATGCCTATTATTTTCGTAGCGGCGCGGCAGAGGAACTTCATAGGGAATGTTGTTGTAATGTCTGTCCGTCTTTATTGTTGGGAAAGTGCCCTTCATTTCCGTCCACCTTCATTGTCTCCCAAAAAGGGGAAGAAGAATGACCATATTCTATTCACTTTTGAAGCTATTCCACCAACTCAACTAAGAAATGAATCTAGTCATTTATGAGATCCAACGGATAAGGGAAACTGGACGGTTGTAATGCGAGGCTCGATTTTACGGATGTTTTTATTGCTAAAAGTTAACAATACAATTATTGCAAATGATATTCCCTGTCTTTCTCTTCCAACCAGTATTTATTTTGTCAGGCTGGTATTGTTTATTTGAGATCACACAGGGTGTTTACCGTAGTCCCGGTTTTCTATTTGCTCTTTATCTCTCCCTAAATATGGGGCATAATGCTGTAATGCTGCACTGAATCTGATTTTGCGGGAGGGTCTTTGTCTCCGTGAGATATCTGGAGAAAGCCGAGAGGATCAATGTTGTGCTGACTTGGCGTGAAATGGAACAGAGACTTGAGAAAATAGTATAATATATGGGATGAACAATAGGTTCCGTTTCCCTCCAACTCCCCCAAGCTGGAAAAGGATTTACAAAAGAATAAAGGAGCTCGCTGGAGGAGAACGAAACTAAAATGGAGGCTTTACATCATCCTCCTCCTACTAAATATTAACACTGCAATATAATGCGACAATGATAACAGAGAGCATTCCTTGAGGATAAACCAAGTTAATTATAATCAAATTTTTAGATTCCGGCTAGATTACTTATTATCTTTACTCAAGTTCTTTTTTTTGGGGTGGGGGGATTTGGAGGATTATAAATTTTAAAATTTTACATTAACCTGAAAGGAAAACACCAGCCTAGCTATCCCATAAATATATTTCTATACTCCATTTGTACACATTTTTATGTGCATAAAGCTAAGACCCATTTTTCTTTTGCTGTTTCCAGTTCCGCAATTTCCATTTTAAATATTAGTCGCTTGAGAATGCTTCGCCCTGGGAAAAAAATCTCCGAATGTATGGGATTTTTTTTGTATTTTAAAAGATGAAGAAATTCCATTCCAACACGTTCACTTGCCAAGCCTGTTCCCTGTTCCATCCACATCATATTCTTTCGTAATCGAAAGTAAACGCAATCATAAGAACTGTAAACACAATTTGGAGGAAAATCTTTTTTAAATAAAAAATCAGACTTGAGAAAGGGGAGAGGGAGTCAAGTGAAAAATTGAAAACCGCAAGAAATAATTCAATTCAGTGCAATTTCTCTCATTGCCCCTGGCAGACAGTTAAATGAAATATGCATAATAATAATCATTCCATATGTAGTTATGTCTTAAAATGTGTATCAGGGTTGGAAAGTTGTATCTTATTTATAGTGCCATGGTATGTTATATGCTACTAGTACTAAAAATTGTGACTTTTTTCCATGTTTCAGAATGAAGCCAAGTGCTTCCCGAGTTTCAAAGCCAGCGGAAACAAATGCAAGATCTGAAAGAGAAGTTGTCTACCCTTTTGGGGTTCAAAATGATTTAGGTCATGTTGTACTAACCAGAAATTCTAAGGTAAGTAAATAATTTCTCTATACAGTCAAATTAACCGTAAACTTTGGAGAAACTTGGAGTTCCATAACACCACCACACACAGTGGGACACACTACACTAGTATATGCATTAGGGCGGAGGGAATGACAAAAACTGTCTAATTTCTCGTCCCCAGAATACTTACACAACTTTCTCCATATTAGCTTTTCGTCTTCACAACAAGTTGGCATTGCAAAACGAAGTACAAAATAGAAACTGGGAAACTTCACAAGAGGAATTTCAAAAGTGATGCTGATGCAAAATGTGGAGAATGTGAGTTAGGCTCCAGCTGAAGTTTTCGTTAGTGCAAGTTCCCAATTCAGAGATGTTGCTAAATGAAACGAAAGATGCTAAGCCATGAGCATGGGCATAATATTATGCATAGTTAGCGAATTGCAGCAAAGAAATAAGGACAAATAAGGACAGTGTGAGTTGTATATTAGGGTGTGCAGGACTTTTTATCTCTTTAAACTCAACCAATGTCAGAATCATAAGCGGAGAACAATTACAAATGAATGCTACAAGATTAGTCTTTGAAGTTGTTTGATTCAGCTATATGCATAGTTGGAACAAAAAGTAGATTCACAAAGTAATGTATTCGGAGTAATTTGTAATTTGCTGACTCTTTCAGAGCTCACGTGAGGATGGCCGTGGAGACGGATGCCCAGGACCCCCAACCCCTACCGGCCCACAGCTACCACCAGGTGGAAGGGCCTCTCCAGTACCGACCAGTTTTTATACTTTGTACAACAAAGGCTTATTCGATACCGGAACCATCGACACTAGTTTCACATCCCCATCAACGGCCGTTACCGAAGGAGGAAATGATCGGGAGGCGTCCTCCCCTGTCCCTGGTTTGACCCGTATACAGTCCCCCGTCACCCTGGCGACGACTCAAGGAACTACTATTAGCGCCGGGAAAAACCCATTCTCTGAAAAGACCAAATCACCCAAAGCCTCAACGCAACCGCCACCTTTGCCCCCTCTATCTCCTTGCCTTCCGTCGGCGCCCCCCGAACCGGAACTGCTTTCTCCCAGGGTTCTCACCGCATCCGTGTCCCATTTATCTCTTCAGTCAAGTCGGCATAACAGGTAAACAATGAATCCACTTTTTTCAATTCCATCTTATAACACGCCACAACTCTAAATGTCAAGTCAAGTCGTCATTTCTCCAATTATAGCGATTTATGATTAGAACTGTTCTCGCAAAAACAAAATTAAATCTATGCCACCAAAACCGGAAAGCATCTAGTTGGAATTGATAAAATTGAGTCATACTTGTCCCAAAAATGGATCCCTCCAAACAATATTTATTATTTATACAGGGAATTTTCCCACCTCTTCCTATCATCCCCATTTATTTCCCTTCTCTTGTTCCCACACATTTATATATCCTTTATACCATCACAAGCCATGATATGGATTGTTTTTCCTACTTTTATCAGCACCAAATCTTTCCCGTACCTACCTTATAACAGCTATAACAGCAACATTAAGAATGTTTGTGGATAAACCAAAAAAGGAGGGAAAAGTGTAAAAATGTATCCCAATTTTTTTTATTATCTTTCGCTCACCACCAGCTCAGCTACTAGACAGAGTTGTTCAACTTTTCTCCACTTAACAAAAAAGGAAGATCTATCTCGGTCTTGTCTTGAGTCACTTGTCAGTCTTGTTTCGTTGTTTAAGGGATATTCCTGTATTTTTTTTATCGAAGTACATAAGTAAGTTTGGTTTATCGTGGTGGAAGGAGGATTTCAGGGAAACCAATTTAAAAGATGTGTTGTCCAGTCTTCCGTCACTTCCCACTTCCTCCATTAGAAAAGTAACAGGAGAGTAGACGAGTGAGTCCTTAATACCTCATAGTCCTTGTTGTCAGTTTCCTGAGGATTGGAATGATACAGTAAAGGCTGGACGGGAGGCTTATTGACAGCAAGTAATAAAAAGTGTGTGAAAACAACTGAGCTGACATTGTATATTTGTTTCTATGAAAGTAGAAACCAGAAGGGACCTTAAACTATTTTGAATTTAGTTAAATTGAAGTAGGTAGTAAATCCTCCAAATCTATCATTCAAAATGCCAAAATTTGGAATAGGTTTCGCGTCCATCGGAGGAGTTTTGAGTAAATTACAATATTGCAATTAAAACTGAATTGCTGCGTATTTTATTTGAAGGGACTGCTCGGCAGTGTCATGGTTGTTTTACCAAACACTAGATTTTGGTTATGGAGGTGTAAGTCTCCATTCCCACAATTCATGTAGGTGGTGTCAGTCTCATACAGCTCCACATAGCTACATCCACGCTAGCCGCTTTAGTTGTCTGCAGAGCAGCAGAGCAAACAGCAATACCCCAGACAAGAGTTAAGTTTAAGAGACAGGAAGCCCAAAGTGACTATGGCTAGACTAGGACGTGCAAAAATCCTCCAAAGTAGTGGTGGTAGTAGTAGGGCTGAGCAGCCAGCGGACGAGAAAGAAAAAGTATATCTTTTATGGGGCATCATAAAGTAAAACGTTGAAAAATGAGAAGCTTTTACCCAAACCCCCTCTTCGCAGCTTTTTGACAGTCACTTTCTGTTACACTTTCTCTTTTGTATAAAAAAAACAAAAAAAAAATTCTTTGTTCCACATCAAACTAACTAAGGAATGGACTGCAGTGAAACAAGAAACTTATACTTTTTTTTAAAGAAAAAGATAGTTGGAGTAAATATGTACATATGCTCGTACGTTATATTTATGTAACGTAAGCTATAGACTACCATTGTAATTATTATTTGTCTGGAAAAAGAATTATACTGACAGCTTAGACGCTCCCATATACTTTACATGGATTGCGTAATGCGTATAAATTATGGTAATGAAAGGCTAAATCCCCCCCCCCCTCCAAGAAAGGAACCAGCTACATTCATTGCTGTCATCTTCATCACGCTAGCCAAGCCAACCTAATGCTGATGCAATATGATATTATTACGATGTAACTGTATAATTATAAAAATCAGTCATAGATCCGCAAATAAATCATCCTTCCTTCGCATTTCAATTCTCTTCCACACGCGTAAATAAAAATTTACCCCAATCAACGTCAATCCTCATCATCATATTATTTATCCAAAAAAAACCACTGCTTACTATGTTTTGCCAAGAACGACACGCAAATGCCATTCTACGCAAAAATGCAAAATGAAAAGGTTAAACAGAGTCACTTTTCTTTCTACATTTAATAATCTCCACATATTTCTTTTAGTTTACACCGTCTTTTAGTAATACAGTTATGATATTATAGTTAACTTACTGTAAGCATTCTATCTACTGTTATGTAAGTAACGATTATTACCATTATGTTATATGAGCACTTCAAAACTCTACAATATTTTGCTGCTGCTGATGAGCTGATGATGTCGAAAAATTGACATGTTTTTCTATACTTTTTTTTTCCTTAAAAAATATAAAATTTGACACGTACATACCTACATAACTTACTTAAGTATTTATCTAATATATATATTACTTCAGAAATATACATCTCAAATATATTTATATATTTAACATAAAATATTTTACTGCTATTAGTATTTTACTTACGTGATAGGCAATATGAGAGCTAATGTATAAACCAAATATGTTTCTTATTGATTTTTATTTTTTTTGCGCAAAAATAAACAATTGAACGGAGGAGATTTTTTTTAAAACTTATTTTAAAAAGAAAGTTTCGGTTTGTAAATACGAAACAAAAACGAAACTAACTATTATGCTTCATAATTTTTTGTTCTTTTCTGTAGATTCCATTCAGGCAGTTATGCATTTCATCGGTAAGCCTTATCAAATTATTCTCATTTTGTATGTTATATTTTTTGCTGCTATAACCAGAGTTTACCCGTTTGTCTCGCATTTAATGTGGTAAATCGAATCAGGGCAAGTTTTCCCTTAAGAGTGTATTATTTTATACATGATAATAATAAGAAACAAATTTTTACTAATCCTATTTCCTACAGGAAAACAGTTCCTGTTTTTTTAATAAAAAATATGCATTATTAATTACATTTTTTTAAACTTTCCCTCTTCTCTGCTTTCTCTTGTTTCTTCGGTGTAAAAATTAAAAGATGGATGAACAAGGAGCATTCAGTAAAAAAGTAATTCAAAATTCACCTCGCATTATTACAAAGAACAATCAATTCTAAAAAATGTGCATTTTCCTTCACTGCTCGTCTGTAATTGCATTGTGGTTTGGCAGTAGCTTGCAATCTAAAACAAAAAAAAACAATGATTGACAAATGTATTGTTTTCCTCTTTGGTTAACATATAATTTCACTTTCATTTCCAATCAATATACCTATTCCCAACTGCTGTCAACGGCAGTTTGTTAGTGTAGCTGTGTAGCTCCTTAATATGCTTCCAATTAGTGGAAGTCATTCGGATTCATCGTAGCTCGGAGGATGTTTTATGCTTTGGTCTTGATGGTGTTTTGTATCTATGGTTGAGTTTTGAGTCTGCCTTTGTTTCACACAACTGTCTAAGCTTTGCCATGTAGGAAGAATTATGTAAGGTAGCGTAGTATGTATTGATGAGATCTGACTATGACGGTGAACGCCTGCATGATATGATGGATCGATATATACTTTTTTTCTACTTATTATTGTGTTTGTTGACATGAGAATGCAAACGTTGCTTTTTGTTTCCCGCTTCGGTCTATCTCACTCATCGTCAGTTAATGCTCCTCTGCTCATTTTATTCCAGTTAATTATTGTTCTTTTAGTTTGGATGGAATTTGCACGCAAAACTCTTTATGGTGTATCCGTATAAACTTATCATTAAGTTGATGATGTAACATTGTGTGTGTTGACATTTTGCCTTTCCCTCTAACAATAATTGCATTTAGTAGTTACAACGAGCCAACTTCAACTCAAAATGTCGAGCAGTTGCATACTACTTATTAACCTATTCTAATTCCAGTTTATCGTCACATCCCACTATCAACCACACAACCTCCTCGTATCAAGTTGAAATTAATTTTAGTCCAGCTTCCCCCACATATCATGTCATTAGTGGGTTGTAATAAATAATGGTGCATGAAGAAAACTGGTCTCATACTTCCTGTTCTTTACCATGAACCCCACAGTAGTGACATATTATAACGGCCTTCCAACCCCGATATGATTATGAATGAACGGCCTATGAGTTTAGAAGAGGTGTTAATTAGTCTTACTAACTGTACTTAATAATTTGAAAAACTGACTCGTTCTCCTTACAAGGGATTTGTTTAAACACAAATGAATAATGAAGATTTATGTTGTATCGTATTGCCCCAGTTTTACATTTGTAATTAATTTTATGCACAGTAAGTACCTAATCATAAGTACGTATTTTATTTGTGGAGGATGAATATGATGTGCTCAATATGATGGAACTGGGGAAAACAGTACATCTCAGCATGGAGTATGGTTTGCTCAAGTGTTGATATAGCAATGTACCTTCCTATTGACGTAGTAATAAATGGTATTGGTAATTAGTATGATGTAACCCTTCCGATCTTGATGTTGTTGTGCGTTATCATTTCATAACACCCAACTTACCATATTTTATAGTTTACGGTTGCATGACGTAGAAATGACAGTGAAAGTAGAATAAGCAGTACTTAAAAAGCGAGAAGAGGAATAAAGTCGTTAAAAGCTTTTTTGAGACAATGGAAACTGATCCGGAACAAGATGTTATCCTTAAGGTCCTGTTGGTCGTAACTAGGTACTGTTCTTTATCCCACCATTTCGATATTGCAAATGAGCCAAGGTTACGACTTCAACAACCCCACAGTCCAGCAAAGCGCGAAAGAAGGGAGTCACTAATCCCTATAATCTGTTTATTTTCAAGTCCCCCTCTAACACGACACTAAGCTTACAAAATCGGATGTGGGCTTGTCATACCAGAAAAGCTTTGTGTATCCCTTAGACACCATAGCAGGAACAACTGTTTACCGCTGGTGCGAGATTTTGTGTAGGGGACAGATTTGAGTTCAAAATAAGATCATCATCCATAGTGCAATGCATAAACCGGATTATAATTGAATTACAATTATGTAGTGATAGTGACAAAAGGATTAGCACAGAATACAAAAAAAAATGCAGTTGTACAACAAAAAAAAAATCACAAACCTTGCTAGCTTGTGTAAAAAATATTCAATATACAAACAAATATTCAATGTTTTTTAGATTTACGCACATTCTTCGATTTTGCCTCAATTTTTAAACTATCGTTGATCAATATTGATCATTATTTATGCTCAGTCTGATGGCAGGATTTAAAAAAATAGAGGATATTCATCATGACCGCTCGTGCATGTACCATGATGCTTTTTCCCCACTAAAATCGAATGAAATGGATCTTTCTCTCTCTCTTTCTCTTTCTCTCTTATTCAATATATTTTCCAAAAAATGAAGTTAAAAAAATAACATAATGAATTAGAGCGCATCAATACACCTTTTTGTGATTTGTAGCTCAAAGCGATAGTAATATTTTACTTGCATCATTTAATTACGGGGATTTCAGCCAACCGTCATTTCCGCTAATGTTTCGCTAACCCATTCCATGGAATCCTTTTCCCCTCCAGTCTTCAATAACAAAAACGTTCGGAGTTAAATAAAAAAAAAGAATATCCCTTCCCCTTCACTTTTCCCGCATGCATGTATTAAATTAAGTAATTGGAAACAGTTTCATGCCATTAATAGTAGCATATTATCAATATTGCACACCCCCCAAAGAAACCTTCTCGGTAAACTAACGAGACTATCTTTGAGCCTTCTGAGTTGGAATTAATAGCTATCTAATTCTCTTCAAAACTAATAACAATTGAACTAAAAAAACCGTACGTAAATAATGTCTGAGGTGAATGCCCACCTTCAACAATGCCTTATCCAATGGCAATCCTACACCTGTAAAATACTTTTTTTTAATAGAAAAACACTTCACTTTCTCAAAATCTTTAACCATTTTCCAATTTTTTTTCAATTCATTTTGTTGGGTTAATATCTACCTTAATTTCGCTCTAGATGACGTAAAAAACCATGTTTCAATTTTGGATCAAATTAATAATGCGTTATATACCGAATCCACGCTATGCAAAACAAGTAAAAAAAGTAGATGAAAGTATTTAGGTACCTACCATATTTAGAACGAAGCAAGAGCATAAAATGTCTTTTCTTTTTCCAAACTTCTACTAACTAACTCTGTTAACGTTATGTAATCCTAGCAACCTACTCTAACATTGAAAATTAACTGTTTCACTTTGTTCGTACAGATAAACCATTTCTATTCACTTTCTCTGTTTTTTTATTTCTCTTCCCGACAGTGTGGCTTCGTCATTGAGTGACCTTAGCTATGATGCAGCAATATTGGAGCGTGCCATACGCACAAATGACGTCAATCGGGTGAAAAAGTGCTTCGAAAAGCATCGGAATCGTTTTCAGGTAACTTTGAAACAAATTTAATATACCTAATGTAATCCTTTTCTTGGAACCCGAAGTATTAGTTATCTGATCAGTATGGCAGTCTCCCTAAAGTGTACTATTGCATCAATAATAGTTAGCCGACATCAATAATGCTCCCCAGCATCTGTCTACTCTTGAGCATTTTGCTTTCCTCCATTGTTTTTACCACATACGTGAAATGATTATATATCCAACCGATAGTTGATTTGAAAGGAAATTACATATTGACTTCTCTTGAAACTCACCCTGTTTGACATGTAATGATGATGGATCTCCTTCCGTAAGGTTCATTTCTTTCAATCAATTAATATAAGTACATAGATATAGGCAATGTTGACCAGAAAAAAATTCTCCACTCCGCAATGTCATAATCCCATTAAATCATAATAGCTGTGCACAGTACACTGACCGATGTACTCCCGATTGGCCGAAATCAATTGAGACATTTCCCACTTGTGTAACTAACGTTGAAACCCCCCTCCCTTGCATTACCCGAGCGGTTTCAACAATGAAATTTAATTGAATTGAAATCGCAATTAAATCTAGAGCATTGTCTTGAAACTTAAACTTACATGATATGATGGGTGAATGACAATCAAGCTGTGCAAAACGCGGATAAAAAATGCTAATATATTCTGCGCCTGTCGACAATGGCATAATAATTTTAGCTCGCCACAAACCTACTATAAAACCAAAACGATTTTGGATTTTAGGAAACGACATGTTTATATTACCTTGACTAGCGCGTGCTTCCCAAGGTAAATATCTCTGAATGAAATGTGGAGGAAACTATCAGCATAACGTGCTCTTATTTCAATCGTTCACATTATATGACGTCATCAATATTGTATTGTACACCAAACCTAGCCAAAAACCTAGAATAAAAGCTTATGGTGAACATAGTCCATACTTGGGAATGAATGGACTGATTTCCCTAGAAATGTTCCACCAAAGTCATTCTATTGTAAACAGAATGAAAATTGTTAGCTTCCAAGTATAATCCCTTATGAATGTAGAGACTAGTCTTGGCAAAGGTGAAGACCATAAGCTTTCTTTATGCTTAAGTGTAAACACTGATGGAGGGAAGAAATGAAAAAGAAAATGAGGGGATCGCTCATCCTCCCAAGTCCAAGGACATTGCTGTAGGCCCAAAAGATTGAAATGGGAATGGAGAAAGAAAAAAAGAAATAGAAACCGCTGTGCTGAGCTTCATTTTGATAATCAATTATTCATGAAAGTCTTCAAAAACGAAAATAAAATGTGGGGGGAGCTCAGGTCTAGAGTTGTATGTAGTATGAAGCAGGGCTATTAGTGGAACATTAGAAAAGGTGTGATTCGAAGAAATTTTGTTGTTGCGAAAATGCTAGTCAGCTCACCTCTCCCAAAATTGTTTCCAACGGGAATGGGAAGGATAGTATAACTGAAAAAAAAACTCTTGGAAAGTGGCTCTTCGTGACAGCCTGCTTAACTGTTTTGACTTTGCCGGAGTAAAATTAATATTGGTTCGTTCCCATTCACTCAGCTTGGGGAACACGTACTTGGATCAAATAAAAAAGGAATGAACTTTTTCCCTTTTTCCTGGCCTCTCTCTCTCTCTCTCTCTGCTTAATTCTCTTCTAATTTCGTTTCTACTTTCATGACATGATCCGAGTTTTTTTGTCTCGTGTGCCTGCCGAGGTTATTCATATACATATACCTATGCTAGTAGTACTTGATTTTTTTTCGGTCGGGGGGAGATCATATACCTACAGGAGTATTCATGGCTGTTTCTGAGGACGGTGGGAAACACAGAGCTAGCGAGAGAGAGAAAAATATATGGCTGGGACTCGTGAAAACCGAAGTGAAATTGGTTTCTCAGCAATACCTTCCCCTTCAGGCATATTATCTGTTGTCTTTTGATATTGTGACAATGTTCGCCAGCCTTTCATACATCTTTCCGAGAGATCAACATCAACATCTTTGTTTCATACAGAGCTAAAGATCGGTTTGAAACTCGTTTCATAAGAATCGGACAGTCTTACAGTTTTGTAATCAAAGTGCATTTTCATTGGACAATAGTGAATTGTTTCCTTTTTCTAAAGCAACCCATATTTTTGTGCGTAAACCGTACACATCAATTAAGAGCATCCGCTTCTTGGAGTACATGCAAATGTTATGAATGCTATAATACTTCTTAGAAAACCTTTCAGGAAAAAAAGAAACATCTTATTTTTATTATCTCTGTTGATAAACTACAGCTCCTGGAACGAGCCACGCAAGGAAGCGATGAGGAAGGTGGTGGTGGTGGTGCAGCCAACAAAACATCGGCAGCGGCATCCTCATCATCGGGCCAAAATGGAGCTGCTCAAAACACAGCCTCAACATCCGGATTCCCATATACTGGAGGCAGTACTGCTGGAACATCCACAGGAGGCTGTACAGGCAATACGGCTGGAGGCCAACAAACTAGACCGAGGTATGATATGATTCACTCGCTCTCCTTCCAAAAAAAAAAAGAAAACATTTTCACACTTGGCCTTTTTTCCACTCCAGCATTTAAAGTCACATTCCATTCCACTCATACAATGATATTGCATTAAGGCTTTATATTTATGGTTGGATTCAGCGTTTCCTTCCATCATCATCATCATCATCAGCAGCAGCAACATCATCCCTGAAAGCTCTATCCAGTTTTCAATTTGCGTTGCTCCGATTGTTTTACTCTTCACTAACAGTATTACCATTAGTTGTTATTACTTTGGACGTGTCCGCACATCATTGTCGGGGGGGAAAACGCTCTCTTTGCTTTTAAAGGGATTCCTTCACACTCGCTTCCTCGCAAATCTGATTTCCCCGGGATAAAAACTCTTATGATCATGGAACAAAACTACTTTGCATAGAAGAATGACTGCACTCATATGACGGATATTAGGTTGGGTTGACGGCGGCAGTGGTGGTGGTAGGGAAAGGATGGCAGCGTCTTTTATGGAAACTGTACACGATGCACCACTCATCCCGTCACAGCTCATCAATGTTTTATTTTAAACTCAATTACGCTAATTACTCCTGTTTGTAAAGACGATGTTGCTGATGATGATGATGATGATGACGGAGACATTGGAGGACGTGCTTCCTTTGCACAAGGACGGGGCGGAACAAACCCTTTACTAAAGTGTAGATTTGAGTCACAAGTCAACGGCAAGTTAAAAAAGAAGGGGAGCTTCTCAAAAGCAGCTTATCTTTTTCATTCTCCTCCATTTTCTCATCATAAGTCATGAATGTAAAATTAACAGGGAAAATCTTGAGAATCGTATTCAGCGTAAACGGACTTAGAAAACGGGATATTAGATTATTTAACAATGGGTGCTAATCAGAAATAGTTATAGAAGGGAAGCATTGTGAAAAGATAGGCACACGTTTCATTGAAATTTCATAAAAAATAACTTTGGAATAAAAAAAAAGTCAACTTGTGAGAAAAAATTAAGAGGCACACTTTTTAGAGGAAGGAAACGATGCAAAGTACGTTACGTCTTGTGTACTTGATACGTTCTTATTTTAGTTTTAGTCACATCGGAATGAAAGGAAATATGAGGGTGGAAAGAGTGAATAGCGTTTTGGGCGTGTGAATCCATTTAGCCTATTGTTAGATATTCATCGCTGTAATAATAATGAAACAATGCTATGGATAGAATCCACTTTTATCAAGTTAAGCTATCCAATTGTATCACTAGCAAAGGAAATTTAGTTAGACAGCACGCATGTCTACACGGCATGGAAACGGGAATGGATGTGTTAGTGCTGGAGTGGAAAACAATGCATAAATTATGAGGATAGTCACATTGGACTGGTTCCGGTGACTGGAAAATGAGCTTGATTGTTTCATTTGGGTAATCTGATTGGAGAGTGACTGGCTAAATTTAATTTTGCAGCAAGGCGACCGAGTTCACAACGGACGGGGAGGAGAATCCAATGGTGTTCGCTAATGCTATTCATTTGGCTGTGGAATGGGGGGCTAATGACGTGCTCAGATTCCTTCTCCGTGAACACGTTGACCCGAACAAGGCAGGGAGACTCCCAGACGCATATGATATATCGGCGGCGGGCAGCAGGAGTGCGTCTGTCTCCGCTTGGGGCTCCGGCTGTGTGTTCTGTCCTCCCAGCCCGCGAAACATTTCTAGAGACGTTTCACCCAGCAGAGAGACCGGAAGGATTTTTTCCAGGAACTCCTCCCGCAATGTATCTACAGAGTCCTCCCGTTGCGTGTCCCCCTGTAGGGATCGCCTGTGGTCAACAAAAACGGAGCCAGGGGAGGGAGGCAGGACTGCTCATCTCCGAAGGGAAGCGTTTAAAAATCTGTCCAGCAAGAATGACGAGAAGCCGGAGTCCACCAATGGAGACCAAGACTATTCCATGCCGACGGATGGGAGACCAATTATTTCTGTGGTTTACTGCGCCTCGGAAGAAAGGCGGAGGTCGAGTGGGGCGAGACCTCTTGGAGAACTGACACTTCAAGGATCGGGCTCCGCGTCGGGGATAGAGAGGGATCCGGATGAGTGGGGTGCGTCAGGTAATATTAAATTATTATTTTTTTATCTTATCATTTGTGGCTACAATTGAAACAGTCAGTTAGTCGTCTACTAATTACGGGAGCTGAAAGTTGAATTGCTACATCACCTCAAACGGGGTTATAATCTTTTGGCATTAACTTTTCTCTCCCCATTGTATTATGTATGCAGGCGGAACTGGACGACGGATGAATCGTCGAGTAAGCTGGGTCTCAAGTCTCCGTGAGCCAGCGGACAAAAGTCGGATGACTTTGGCAAGCAGACTGAAAAGACAAAAACTGCGGTTACCACGCCAGCGATCTTTCTCTCTTGAAAGTGAGCTTGAGTTGCGGACAGTGGCCAAAAGAGCTGTTGGAGTTGCCGGGGCTTTAGCAAGCATTCGAGAGGCTCGACGGAGCATTTCACTCAAAAGTAGCCCACTCCACTTTCCCTGGTCATTTCGACGGGAAAGTTCCTCCGCCATGAGGGAAGGGGGTGTATTCGCAGAGCTACGACGGAGCTCAGAAATCTTCCGCAACATCCTTCTGTCCATAGCAGGAAGGGATGAGTCCACACCAACAGGCAAGTCCAAAAAGAATAAAACTTTTTTTATATAAAAAATAGCTCTTCCTGAATTTGTCATTAAAGTCGGCACTTTCATCCAACTCAATATGTCTGTAATTGACTTGGAGGACTGGTACTACTAAACTTGTGAACTTTGGTGAAGTGCCTGTAGCAATACTATAGATTCAACTTCAACCTTTTCAATCTTTTATTGCCATTGCTCCTGCTCCTGATATCCCTTTTTGATTTTGTGTTTTTGAATTAAGCACCTTCTTGAATTGAATTGAATTGAATTGTACACGTTTGCATTTCCCTAAATGGAAACTCCCAGTTAGGGGAGAACTACAATGGTTCGTCAGTCAGTTGCAGATCGGAGCATACACAATACCAAGAATTAGTTGATCAACTCATTCGTCCAAACAAAAAGCTGAGATCATCAAATACTTTTTTTTCTTTTTCTCCCCACTTGAATAATCCTATTCACTAAAGTTGATTCATTAGATAAAAAAGGCATATATATACATACAGTGTACTACTATAAACCGTGTTTTATCCAGGCCATACAAAAAGATTTTAAAAAATGTGCTAAATGCTTGTGAAATATTTCTTTATTGCCTATTATGAAAAGAGGATATTGAAATGAAGGAAATTCCAACGTGACTTTTCGCTTTCTTCTCCGAAACGGAAATGGAGCAATTGTTATGAATAATAAAAGCATAAAATGTAGGATACGCGTAAACCCGGTTGGACTAGCCTAATAATGAAGGTAGATAGAATTACCTAGGTAGGTATGGTATACATACTTGCTCGAGAGAAAACATGTACGTGTCTTTGCTGATAAATCTTTCAATAAAGGAGTCTGAGACAGGTCACTGATCATTAGTTTGAATTAAGCATTGGAAAAGGGAGCTCGGAAAAGGGTTTCCCCTTTCTTAAAAGAAAATTAAATTTCTCCTCTTCCCTGCTAACCAACAAAGAAAGACTTGTCATTTCCGTTAAATGACTTCTCAAATGTGTCCCACCATATCCCACATACATCCATATAGAGGAAGGCAAGCGGGAGAGGAAACAATATGGATTGGATTGGAGTGAAGAGGTGATCTAAAAGTGAGCACGGTAAAACAAACAAACCATCCATGATTCTTCCCAATGTAAAAAAAACTCACGATCAGAACCTTCTTTCCTCTCTTTGGAATGGGAAGCCTTATTACCTTTCACTTCCGTTTTTGACCTCCATTGGTAAAATATACATTTATATCTTAGTTTAAGTGTATCCTTTATCGGGTAGTTTGACCTGTGAGGCTTTTGTCGTCTTTTCTTGTTCTCCGTCTTGGAAAGAGTGGAAACATTTTCCGTACTGTCTTAAAGCTACCCTCTTGTTTGACTGAGCTGCCGCTGTCACTGATGGACTTGTATATTGGGCTTGACAGGAGCACTTAGTTGATTATTTTTCCCTTACACTCCACCTCTGTCGGCAGCCTATTTGGGATGAATAAAAGAGAAGCCTTGAGTAACTGAAAAGTAACTGACTACTGACTAGATCCCCACTGCACACAGTACAAGGAACATCATTCACTGGTGTCCTTTTTTTGTCGTTGGGGGGGTATTGGTGAAAGTGGTGAGGAGTGAAGATGGAGAAGCAAGAAAAAACCACTGGGCCAGGCCACAGTTCCACATTAGAGCTTCAACCTATATGGACTACACTTATGCTGCTCTTTCAAATGTCGACATTGCATTTGCTTCAAACCATTTTCATAAAAAGTGGCACACAATTTGATGGGGAAATATTTTACACATTTTAAAGACGAAACATGCGAAGAATCAACGGGAAAATGCATAGAAGCTGAGTTGTCATGTCATACAGCATGTTTTTGAGATTTTATATTTACTTTAGTTAACTTTTTGGAGGCACACTTTGCCTCTCGGAAAAGAAAATATATATATTTTTTAAATCCGTGCATTTTATCTCTGATCCTTTTTAAAAGCCATTTTATGGGAGTTGACGGGCCAAGCCACTTCATACATGGTTGTGCATATTATCAACTTTTTAGTTGAACAATGGGAAGCCCTTCTATCTCCACTGTCTACCTGCCACTTCCAGTCTATGTCTTGTCAAGAGCATTTTAATAAATATTATCAACATAGCTTTACACTCACCACCACGAAGTGTGTGCACTTTTGAGAAGAGAGGGGATATGGAGAGGAGGAAGGGAAGGAAACGTGCATATCTAACGCTAAGCTGGAAAATAAATGGAGGAATATGAATTGCCACAGCGGAAGATACATGGACCGTTACAGTTATGATGAGGAAAACTTGATTGGATAGTTTTGGTAGCAGTAGGGGTGATGATGCTCTCTAAATGATGGTGCTGGATGGATAGTAAATTCAATGTAGGTAAGTATGGCTAACTGAGGAGAAGTGACACAGGCAGGTTAAGTAGAGCATAGCAAGGCACAAGCCATAAATCGGGACACATTTTTCTGGCCAGATAGTTAAAGAGCGAAATAATGAAAAGGGAATTGCGTAAAACATTTAGCACTCCACTTCAATAAAAAGAGAAGAATCTTCCCAGAAGCCAGCAGTTTCCAGTACAAATATTGCTATAACTAGATTTGCTACAAAGATGGAAAATGGAGAAAAGGGTGCGACAGTGTTAGAAACCTTACTTACTAACCACTGTTGTTCAGTCACGTTTCTTCACTTTTCAAACGCTGCTAGTAGCCAAAAAAGTAAAAAGTTAAACTTGGTTATTGACGTCTGGATTCAGAATAACGTTTGTTGAATTTATTGTTCGTCCAGAAGAGAAAAAAATTAATTCGCTCATGGGCTAACTTTAACTTTTCGCTTTATCTAAAAAAAATTGGTGATACAATGCAATGAGCTTATTGAAGGCTGATGATGATGATGACGGTGGTATGGCTTTGTGAGGCGGTTGAGGAAAGTACAACCGCTCTTGTGGTTACACGAGCAGTCACCTGGATAACATTTTGGCTTGGCTTAGTTAAGATGATGATGCATGTCTACCACCCAGTTCCATAAACTTTCACTCCGTCCTCCTTTTCTATCTCCCTCCCCATCTTGTTTCACTTGTAAACACGGAGCTAAACGGGGGCATTTACTTGGTCCATTTATGATATTCTGTAATGTATGGAAGGATGATGCATATAGCTGAAGGTTTTAAGCTTGAAATATGAATTTCTTCAAAAGCAAACGTGCCCATATTGTTATATGCAATCGACGGATGTTTCCATCATATCCGCCGCCATTCTTTCGCTATGCAGCTTCCTCAGTCTCGTGTTGCTTTCCCTGGCTGGCTGGAAGTAGTTTTGCTGAGGAGAATGGAATGAGCAATATTATGATTGTCCATTTGCTATTCCCCAGCGTAATGATCTCACCGCCAAGACCACACACAAATTCGTCCATCCATCCGTCTCCCTCCGTAGTAGGTACACGTATATTATGTGAATTATAGTAATAATGTTTGACTTGAATACAATTTGTTCCGTTACATGTCATAAAGTATGTTTGCATGGTTGCATGCATCATCATCATCATCATTCATCCATATATCGAATGGAAGGAGGATGCCGCATCATATATCGAATGGTAGGTAGTTGATAGTTGGTCGGTTTTCTGTTTGTTGTTTTTTCTCCTTGTACTTTCCCTTTTTTGACGTTTCGTCATGACAGATGAGGAGGATTGAAATGTTCCATTCTTTTCTGATCCAACACCCATTTACCGCGAATCCAACAATTGCGTAGTGACATTTCAAGATAGCTCTTTCTCTGTGTGTGTGTTTAAATAACAATTCAGGGAATGGCTGGCTGGGAGAGTAGGACTCTCTTGCCTTGCCCAGTTCTCCGAGAAAAGTAAGTTTTTCTCCTTGGTTTAATCTAATCATGGATGGGCCACAGCTTTCCCTGGAATATAAACGCAAATGCCTTTAGCATTTGCCCAATATCATCATCATCATCGTCATCACCGTCATGTTTGCGTACTTGTTTGTAAACTTTATTTTTTTTTGCAGTAGGAAGGAAAGCAACAAAGCACACAGTGTTCAGGCCCCCCTCGTTTACATTCTTTGAAGGACGTATCTATATCTATAGCCATAGTATAGTAGTGGCGGTGGTGGTGGTGATGCCGTAGCTTGTCACATTTTTGATCAATAAATCATCTTCCGTCATCTTTTGTTATTCTAAACAGGCTTTGTCATATAGAGTAAGTTACATGTCATGATGGCACGCCATGCCATTATTGGCAGTAAGGCATATACCTACAATACAAAAGGAAGCTGGCAAAGTTATGGCTAACGTTTGACCTTATTCGGAACTTTCCCAGTTTGAATGGAAGGTGTTGTGTGTCATCTAAAGATAATGTTGGAAAAGGTCACTTTGTCACCCCTTTCCAAAGCCATGCATCACTTCTAATGTATCCTGGCATGGCATAATGGTACTATCAAGATATTGCGCTATGTAGAAACTGCAAAATTTGTTTTATAACATGCTAACATCAATTTGAATCATTGCGGATTTTTTCGTACATACTAATAATATGAGTTGTGAGCAGACTAACAAGTTTCTTTTTTTCTTTCAATTTTCCCCACCTTCCATTTTGGAAACAGATGACGACCAGTACGAGTTGGATGGGAAGGACTTGAGCTTTTCATCTTTATTAGCTGCTCATGGTCGACGGCGTTCCGAGAGGAGTGTGTCCTATTCTTCTTGTTCATGGTCGGATGTGTCAATAGGATCAGAGACCTTTCCTAGGAGACCTCTCAGCATCAACCCTGCAATATCCAAAGGGCTCCTCGTCGTCTCGGTGGAAAGCCGGGGACGGGAAGTGACATTTGTTGAGCAATACACATCTTCCCATTTGATGACGCTTCCTCCAATCTTTCTTGCCGCGTCCCGTGGTCGTTCCACCCCAGTGGTTCTGCTTATGCAACATGGTGCCAAGGGGAACATAGCGGTAAGAGATATTATATGCCTAGCTACAAGATATTATGATGATGACCGTGATCTGATATGATAAGAAGTCTCTACTGCCATGTGGTTGTCTCTCCGTCTGGTTATCATTCATCGAATAAGAAAAAAACAACGGTCAGGCCTGTCCGCAGCCCTTTCTCCCTAACCTTTTGTAATCATGTCGGCAAGGATCCAAAACTGAGAAATGAAGATGGTACACAACCAGTCAGTTCCCTCCCAATCCACCTTTCTCCAATTTGTAATACATGCAAAGTAATGGAAATTCAGTAAATCAGTTCCCCTCATCAATGTATCATAAATAAATCAAATCCATTCCCTTCTCCCCTCCTCACTCACACAAAGCTCACATGGAACATGTCATTTATTTATAAATTCTCTCCAGTAAATAAAAACAGACTCCTCCGCACTTCCCCTGCATTTTCAGATTGCCAACGATTGGTTTGTTTGGATTGGAGAAAGTACAACAGAGAGAGAGAGAGAGAAAAGCATACATCACATCCAGATCGCAAACCATCCTGTTTTACAAAACACACAAGGGCAACATAGGTGAAGCGAGACTGGAGGTGATATGGAAAGTGATGAACGAACAGGGTGTGCATCCGTTACCCATTTTCCATTATTAAGGGAAAGCAGCTCAGTGTTTACAAGCTCTTGCTCTGGAGGAGCTTTATATATGGAAATAAATCACTACGGAGAAAGGAGCACCGTGTAATCTAATAAAATTGCGTTACTCCAAAGTGGATAGAGATTGTGTAGGTACTTTCTCCATTGTTTAGGTATGGCAGTATAGTGGGTCCCCTCTACTCACTCACTCCACTTTTCTCCACATACGGCCTTTTGGGGAAGGGAGAGAAAAAAACAGATAGGAAGAATAAAACGATTTCCAGCCCATATAGAAAGTCATATGCTTTTCCTTTGCACACGCTATTGCATCCGCCATCCCATAATACCAATTTCCAGGGAAAGCTCTTCACTCACTCCTCCGTGTTTTACAGTGCCATTATGAGCACAAGTCATAGTGCATAGGTAGTCATGTGTCATAACGTCATAAGTTATAAGCGGGTTAATGCCTAGGAAAACGAGTACTCAGGAGAAGCCCAAGTACCTTTTCATATACCGGAGGAGGAAGGATTATGGGTAATAGTTTCGGAGCTACATTTGTAAACCTCTGGCAATAAAACAGGAAATTATTCAGAATAACATATATTTATTTGTCACGGGGACAGCCCCATCCCATGCAGTTTTGTATTTGGCAATAAAAAAAGGGAATATAGGAAAAATGCAGAGATTTTCTAGCAACTTATTTTACGCCCCCCCCCCACACAATTTCAAACAGATAAATTTGGCAAGGAGAATTGATCCAGAGAAGGGTTTAAGGTAGAACCTGTGCTTGCATCTGTATAGTACTGATTAGATAATTTATGGATCCGAGATTTAATGAAGTTCAGTCCCTCCATCACATTTTGTTTTAATAGACAACCATGCATAAAAATATATATATATATTTTCGGTGACACAGTTTTATTTATTTTTTGGTCTGTTTTTGTGGGAGTAGTAATCATGCTCTTCCACTTCATTTGTATCCTCCAGAGATAATCAACCGGATAGGAATCAGTTAAGCCACACTTCCAAAACCATTCCTGGCAGCTCCATAAATATCAGAAATAAGTATAGGTAATATGTGTTATGTAGTGGCATGGAATAGTATACATAGGATATTTGTTGAGGGCTTCTTTTTTTGATTCTGTGGTTCCTTCTTGCTCCACTTAAGTTTAACTTAAAAAGGGAAGGAATGGAGGGAAAGGATGGATTGTGTTGGGAGTTGCTCCCTTCACATAATAAATCTTTTAGTTTATGTGGAAGAGTAAAAAAGATTTTGACGGGGGAACACTGTC
>JAQGAI010000373.1:0-21458 GCA_034696905.1 Lepidocyrtus violaceus | reverse complement strand
GGTGTTTTCAGATGGGACATTGTATCTGAACAAGATTCAACTGTTACACGCAGGAAATTACAGTTGTCACGCTCAACGGAATCAGGAGGTTGTCCAGACTCACATCCTCACCGTTCAAAGTGAGTATTTTGTTGGAAAGCCTTTTTGAGATAAAGCTGCTTCCTTCTCCTCCTCCGCCTCCTTCTTCCTACATTGTAAATTCATGGACAGACAGCATGGACATGGGGTAGCAGCTTGTAGTCAGTCATGCCTGAAAGGACATTAAATCCAATGACTAATATAAATGATAAGGATGAAATGGACGGGCTTTATTTAATAGCTTTTGGGGATATTTCCTCCAGCAATAATACCATGAAATGGCCAATAATTACGCTTGTGATGAGCGCCATGATTGCCATTGCATTAAGTTAGGAGGGTTTTTAGTTGGAGTTGAAAACGATGGTTTTCATTTTTACACATTAGTTATTATATTATACAGCCACTTATGCTAAAGGAAGAAGAAGGGCTTATGACCAGTCCTTTTCGTTAGAAAATGGAAATTGAAAGGATGGCTAAAATATTGTAATTCTTCTTTATTAAACCGCAGATTATAAGTTATTTGATTTTATGCGGAGTTTCATAACAAAACCGTAAGTAAGTAAGTGTCCAGATGTTGCGAAATTGACTGAAAGGCACGAGGAGAAACACATATATGATGACTGGAGGAAGAAATGAGAAAAAGCATTCCAAAACGTGTAGGGCTTTTGGTAATACTTTTTTGTTCCAGAAAATGGCGAGGGAGGAATGCTTTATCCTACTGTAGTTTTCATTTCATGATATGTCAACCTCTGGAAAAAAAATAATACTCTTTTATCTTTTGATTCTCCGGAGAAAACTTGGTAAAAATGGAGTGGAAGCTCAAGTAAATGGATAAACTCTAAAAATCCTGTCATTTAGAATGGAAAAGTAATAAGCTTTTATATTGCCTTTTAAAGTAGTCGTTGCCTTTTTTGCACAAAAAAAAGTTTTTTCTCTCTTCCCTTTCTTGATGGTATGTATAGCAGGTTGGGAAGATAGATGAAACGTGATTTTTTCTATCCTTGATGTCATCCAAAGCAAAAGTTTTTGTTGGGTTGGCCAAGCGTATCATGAGAAGTTATGCCCATGTTGCTCAATATTTCCGAATAATATTTGCATAAACAAGTTTTCCATTCCGGGAAGAAAGTGCTTGGGGAGGGTGGAGGGAAGCAAAACAATTTGGCGCAATGGTAATTTAATTTTATGCATGTGTTTCTCTCTCCGCGACACAGCTTTGCCGGATGTAAAGGTGATGCCTCACATTGTGTGGGAGCGACCGGGTCAAGATGTTACAATGGAATGTAGAGTGATGGGTGAGCCATTCCCAGTGGTTCAATGGCTGAAAAATGACGACCCACTTCCACTCGAGATGTCAAACAAATATCTTGTCACTGGGGATGGGATACGACTCACTCTGAAGGATATTTACTTTTCCGACACTGGGGCCTACATGTGCAAATCAGAGAACTCGGCTGGGAAGAGATTAGACATCAGCTCCCTTGTCGTTATCGATCAGCAGACGCCGACTACAGGTGGGCCATGTCATGTTTTACAAGGTCTTATCGAAAAGAGTTTTTTTAGATGTTATTCGACAGTCTTTATGTAGGATTTTAAATGATAAAAGTTAAATGATGAAAATCACTTTTTGATATTCAATCTTTTGTTCCAATACAAATGATGGTTCTATTAATACTGTGTAGATATTAATAATGTTTCATGATATTCGATGAGCATTCCATGTATTATTTTGAAAATCTTACCGATTTCTCTGTATTTTTTTTACAGTTCAAGCAAACGACACACAATTCATCGTATTTCATGAGCGTGGGATCTCCGTTTATGACCCGACAAATTGTCGACTCCAGCACCAAATCCAGGCGACAGATGTAATTCCAGGAACCCAGGTAAGATCACCATAGTGTAGTATTTCTAATGGCAAAAGGAAACGGCAATTCCCCTTTTGCCACCTCCCTCTCCATTGTCCTTTTTTCTCTTTCATCTCTCACTCTACACGAGACAGGACAAGTTCCCAGAGTAAAAAAAAAAAGAATAAAATATAAAGCGTTTTCAATTCTTTCACTTCATTTTTCTGTCCATCCCCTGTGATTTCTCTTCTTTATTGATTCCGATAAAGAAAGAATAGGAAATGGATGTGATATAGAGAGATGTTTCAGCTAAACTGGGAGGATGGGTTGGCACACATTTCTCCCTCTTTTTTTTATCTTACGCGTGTGTCCTTCTCCTGAATACCAAAGCTCGTTTTCCATGTAAAAAAGATATGTTGAGGATCGGAACATCCATCGTCATGTATTTATGGTGATGGGGATGATGGCGATAGGAAGAGACAAGCAATTTGTAAGACTATTCCGCTTTGGGAGTGTGATGAAATGAAGTACTATTGCTTTTTATATTTTTTCCCTGTCCGGAAAATGGGGATGATATGGAGTGAGTGATGGAAAATAAAGAGGAGGAAAAAAGGCTCATCATTTTTTAAAGATTCATTCTAAGCTCCCGTGATTTTTTTTATTCATTAAGCAGCAAGAATATGTGTGCGGGGAGCATGGAGTGTTGTGCGAATGGGGGAGAGCAATCCGGGTCACCTCCACCTACGTCTATGTCTCCCAACCAAAGATGGATCGGGTTCTTGTCATCTCCACAGCAGAGATGGCTGTTGTCGACGTTGTTCCAACAGACCGCTACCCAGTGGAACTCCATTACGTCCCCCATTTGGATCAGGTTTGGGTGGAGTGTTGGCGATCAGAAAATGATGATTCTCAGAAGACGCTTCAAGTGATTCGGGACGCGAAGGAGAAGAGGAAGCATCACACCGTACATCCAGAACCGATTGATAGTCATTTTGACCTAGTGGAAGCTCTCTTCCTTCCACCCGATCTCAAGTCAAGCTCCCAGTTTCGGTATGGATACGTGTCTCATAAAAACGGGAGAGGGCTCTACAAAATGGACTTGATTGCGCTGAGATACACCAAGTCCGTCGATCTCACACCGTACAATTGTGTTCCCCAGCATATCGAGTTCTCAGCGTTGTGTAAGTGCCCCACTCACACTTTTTGTTTTGATGACATGACATGGTCATTGCTTGTAGTTGTAAGGATGGAGAGAGCAGTTTCCCGTTTTTATAGGCTCATTCCCAAGTCCCTGCTGGCAGGTTATGGAGGAACAGGACACATTTTTTTTGCCTTTTTCTTTACCACTCTCCAAGTCTCAACTTTTTCCCCTTTTAAATAAAGTATAGTCATTGGGCTTTTCTACTACTCCTTTTTTTCCATTTTTCTACTGCAGTGCACAAACAGGACGGTTCAGTCAGGAAACAACGGAGAAATTAGATTTCATACAAGAAAAACGAAAGCTTTCACACGTCCCAATTTTTTGTTCCTATTCTCATTCGAGCTTCAACTTATTTCTGAGCCCACTTTCACCAACAAATGTAGACGACGAAAAGGAGAGAGCCAATTCTCTTGAACTAATGTCAAGATTAGATGCGCAACCCCGGTAGTTATTGGAATAGTAATAAGTGAGCAAAAATGTTCTTTTTTCTCATTTCATTTTTTTCTTTTCTCTCTCTCTCGCTCTCCGAATGATCGTGGCTAGTAAGCGGAATGGCAAAAGAAAATTGAAAATTAGCGAGCACGATGTAGTAAAAGGGAAATGGGTCGAGAATGGCTTGTAAAATTGCGTATAATCGTTTATTGGTCCTGTAAATGGTTGCGGATGATGGCTGATTAGAATCTGTAATGGGAATACCCTGTACAAAATGGAATGATTGCTTGAAGCATATAAAGACTGGATTTGATTATTTTTTTCTTTCTCTCTCTTTTCCCTCCAACTAATTCTTATTCTGTAGATGGGATGGTAATCGTGGAGTGCTTTGAGCCTGTAACAAACCGACCAACTGGACAACTGGTAATGGACGCTTTGTCGGACTCCGTAAGATTATTACATTGACTATTACTTAATTAAACATTACATCTGGTTATCTGCTAACTGCTGCTTGAGGCTTTCATTCTCTGCTTTGTACTTCATTCATTCCAGGTTGTGTACTACAAGGGGGACAGATTTGGGAGGCCGTATCTTAGCCCCGACAGCCGTAAATTGGTCACCGTATCACATGGCTCCGACGGGACAACGTTGCTCTTGCTCTACGTTAGAGGTACGACTGGAACGAGGGAGGCAGTGCCATGCAATAATTAAAAAGAGTTGACTGACTTATGGAATTAATTGAAATGAAAGAACAAATGGCTCACGCAGAACTTAACTCTCACTTTTTTTTACTATTATTATTGTTACAGAGAACGGGCTGGAGTTTGCTTTCGATGTGAAAACGTCACTAAATGTGAGTGATGTGACGTTTTTCCCATCCCAACGTTCTCACACGTATGACTTGTTTGCGAGCTCCGTGGACAAAGACGATGTTCTTTTTGTAGATTTAGAGTCAGGTAAGTAGTAGTGAGCCTATAAGACATTTACCGTAATAATAACTTATCGTTACCAATAATCCCTGGAAAAAGTCATAGTCATAAGTTCTGCTTAACATAATAATAATAATACTTTTTTGTTTGGGAAACTTTTAGGAAAAGTTGAGATGGTATCAGGAGTCGGTACAGTGTTAGTTCATGGGCAGTGGAAGAGCCCGCAGCGACCCATATCATCACAAGGCCTATTCAGTAAGTACATCGCCACTCCGTCTACCGACGCTATTTTTGTAATTAACGGACAGTCACGGACCGTCAATTGTCAGATTGGAGGACTGCACGGACCCCATAGCATCCTTTGGTTGTAATAATATTACTCTAGTCAAGGAAAACGAAATACATAAAGATGGTTTATCATTATTAATAAGATCTAAAATATTTACTATCAAAACTAAAAAATAAAAACTTCATTTATTTGAGATATCTACGTAAATAAATAATAAGAAAATATCATAAGCAAGTAAAATTTATTTATTGAAAACTATTTATAAATAAAAAACCGTAGGTAAATGACTATGTATGTAATTTTTAAATCCTAACTTTAAGCATCAAAAATAGATTTATTTTAGCCCAAAAGTATAATTAATTAATTTCAAGAAACTTAAACTTTGTACACAATTGATGAGTATGATATACAGAAAAATGTTAACTATAATAATGTATATATAATATTTAAATATTGAATTTTTTGTCACGTACCACACAAAACATGCGCATTTGATTAATAATTATCATAAATATAATTTGCTAGCTAGACGAAAGTCGATAGATTTAAGTATTATATTTTACACAAATTCCGAAATTAATATTCCAATACGATGCAAAATAAAACTTTATAACAGAGGTAGATGTGCTTAGAGTTAGTCATCTAGCAATGAAAGCAGCTGCCCACTCCCAATAAGGATGATGATTATGAAATTGGTCACCCTTCTTCTGAATATAAAGAAACATACTACTTTCAACATAAATTTATACATAATTTTAATAATTATAATTTATTGTGAAATACATACTTATAATTAAGCGTAGGGATACGATCTAGCTAAGTTTGTAGGATTGTCAAATGTAACTAACGCATGATGACCATTTCACTAGAAAATATTACGAAATACGTCTTTTGTAAATAATAAATGAAAATGTATTCTCCCATCATTTGATTTTTATCGTAACAGTATAGCTTTTATAATTGAAGTTGCTTCTTTTAATGAGATTGATTTTTGTCGATCAGGGAAAGCCTTTTTTGTTTTTTAATATCAGCTACGTTAGATAGTCCGTTTCGATTATTCTAACTTATTTCGCTCTGAAAATTGCAGTAGATTGTACTTACTGACTTTTATAGTGGATGGTAAAATGAAATAAAAACTATCTATCTGTATTATTATGTAAATTGGATATTTATTTAACGACTGTGATTTGACGTAATGACATGTTACATACAAGTATCAACTATTCCATTCCAAATGTCAGATTTTCCAGTTGCATAAATCAAATCTGAAAAGTAGAAATCATTATTGTTGATTTCCTTTCTCTTGGAAAGATAATTGTACAATTTGGGTTTATTTTGGAAATGACTGCGATAATACAAAATGAAATTGTACAGCTACAGTAGTAGCAAATCATTATTGGAAATTTCCCCAAAATTAAATTCTTCGATTGAAAATCAATATTTTCTAAATTTCAATGTTAAACTATGCACTACGGATTCAGTTCAAAGCAGAAAATACACCGGGGACGTTTCATTTTTCGAAACTTTATTTGGCAGTCACTTGAACCTTCATTTTTTTAAACAAACATGCTGAGCAACAAAACTTTAACCCTTTTCGGTGGACTTTTTAGAACCTGTGCCTTAGTTGGAGCATTACCATTTGCTTGGGACAAAAACTCTCACCTACTCATCCCCAATAGGACAACACTACGAAAATTTAAAATCAACGCTGGCTATCTAATCGCTTGGTGGGTTTATACATCCTACCAAACGTTTCGTCTTCGTCGAGCTGGAAAATCAAATGATTTTAATCTCATTGCCGTTTTTAACATTGTGGGATTTTTACTTTTGGAAGCAACCTCATTTTTCTTATTTTATTGTAATGAGTGTCTTTATGTTGTGAACTTGTTTTTTACATATCTTCGATTCATTAATAGTAAGTCCATTCGTCACACATTTATCCTAATCGAGAATTTACATATTTTGCAAGCTTCTTATCATTAACTAAATTCTACTTGTTCCCCGTTCTCAGAGGAGTACATGCCGAGGTACAACCGGAACACGGAAAAATACTCAAAACTCATTCATCGCGCTATGCAAGGAATAATAGGTATGTTCTGTCTTTCCGCAATACTCCTTCAAGTACTGATTGGACTTTTTCGGAACTCCCCTGCCTTTTTTATGTGGCTGGTGCCTGAGTCAATGCCAACAATGAAGCTGTTTGTTCAGATTCAATTTCAATTGTACAGCCTCATCGTGCACCTGCTGTTTTTTATCTCGATGTTATGGATCCTTTTATACATGGCCATTATTCCAACATTTGTGGTGCGGGAATTTAATATGAATCGAATCGTAGAGCATAAATGCATCCGAAATTCTAAACGAAAACAGTGCGACAATATTATTCAAATGTTCAGAACCTTTCAAGTACTTCACATGTTCATACTAGATCTTGTTGGGAGATTCTTCATACCCTTGCAAGTTGGTTTAACCCAACTCCCAATATTTTGTATTTATAAGCTAATCCGACATTGGGATTTCCTCAGCGTAACCACAAAATTAACGTTAGTTGTCTGGAGTATTATAGCTACCGCATTTTTCAGTGTTGTCTTGGCCTTAGGGGGCCAATTTCATTTGAATGGGAGGAAGGTAAGGGACTCTTGGCGGAGACATGATTGGGGTTCTCAGCAAAATAATAAAATGATGGCAGCATTTCGAAAATCATGTCGGCCATTGATGTTCAATTATGGAAGAACGTATCGAATGACAGAGACCAGTATTCTGAGATATTTTCGTGGGGTAAGTAGAGGCATATTTAGGACGCTGTTGCTGCTAACAAAGCGAAAGTGAATTAAGATTGCCAGTTTAAAAACAATAGTTATGTTTGTGTCAGCAATTATTTATTATTATCACTCAATTTGTTAGTTTTTTGCACAAATAAAATTTTAAAATATTTCGTATGGATATGTTACAATTTATTATTCATTGTCAATAAATGCTATTTACAGTGATGGGAATATTACATACAACTTTAGTTATTTTAGGATTGTACTGTAAGAAAACTTTGCAGTTCTGGAATTTCCTCGTAGAATTTGCATCGAGGTCGAAGCGTTTCCGCATCCATTACAATAACGCTTTTGTCAGTGTTGAGGGGGAATGCACTATCGACGGGATAAAGGTTTGAGGTTGATTGACTATGAGGCACCTGGCTGAAGAGATCATCCACTGATTCCAGTTCTCCTGCAAAGCAATCCAACATAAATATACACCAAACTTAATTAAAACATACCTAATCATATGGTGATTTACAACGGTTATAGAGTAGCGTCATGGTTTGGGAGAAAGTGGAAGGATAAAGTTTAGAGAAGTTCTGAAACAAGATTGTGGGTCCGATTTGCGCTAGATGGCGTTACACATTAGACTGTAACCTTGTGTGCTTTCACTCTCGTCCTCGCCTATACTCAAGCAAGAAGGAGGAAGTATGAGGGCAAAACGCTTGGAAGTATCAAACTGCCCCATTATTTACATAACGGAAGTGGGACGAAGTGCTAAGCTAAGTAAATGGATATTATGGAAAGCAAATATTTGCGAAGAAATAACGAGAATGAAAGAAAAAAACTTGGGACTGACTAACCGGTCTGTAAACTGAGAACAACTTCTTTCCCAGTCGACAGCTTGGCTACGCTGGCATATCCTCCCGTCAGCAGTGAATGGACGATGCGGATATTCGAAATGTTTCTCGATATGAGAAAATGGGAGAGAAGGCTCACTTCGTATACTGAAATAAAACATAGAGGGGAAATAAATAAATAAGCGTTATATCAACTATGATTAAATGGTCGGGTTAATTTAATTAGAGGAAATACACTTTTGGCAAACATACAACGGAGTCACTGGCATAGCTAAATATTATCATGATTATTACATTACCTCCTACACGCTGAACAAAAACATGTGTGGTATTCCCTACATGCTTCTCCGTAAGGAGAATTCGGCTGTTTGGTGAGGCTATCGAGAACCCGCTGATTTCTGCAGTTTTGAAGCGAACCGAGTTGGAAAGAACATCAACGACGAGTTGACCATTTGGACTTCTGGTTTGTGGGTCCAAACAGTTGATAATGCTGATGGTACCTGGTGAGGTCGAGAGAGAGAGAAAAAGGCGAAGAAATAATAACCAGGTTAAATTACTGAAAAAATTCGAGCAAGGAAAAAGAAAAGTATTTTCATTTCACAGAGGGAAAAAAGTAATAAATTGTGGCAACTTTATACAACATATGTTTTCTTTCCCTCCTCCCACCCTTTCCTTGTCAGGGGCAACTTACATGAAAGAGAAAAGTGGATTTGATGAGGAATACAGGAAAATGTTGTGAGGTTGAGGTGACTCCTCCTATCATCCTTCTGATATGTAAATGTTTTCAAGTCTATTTTTCGCAGTGACTGCTCCTCATCCGAGAGGGAGAGGAATCCAAACTGACAGTCTTTTCTTCCTCTCAGCTTTCCATCTTGATGAGACGGAAGATATATTTGGGTAATCCTTTCGAGACCTTTACCAGAGGCATCCCATTTCTGGAGCGGAAATTGAATGGCCTTGCTATTCTGGTGATGATGATCTCTTCCCTTGCTCGCATTCTCGACGATGTTTAAGAGGACTGAAGAAGTTTTTGGTCGTTTTCTATCTCCCATCCCAATCATCCTATCCGTTCCCTTCCCCTCACAAGTAATCCAAAGTTGGTCGGTGTAAGGTACGTACTCCATTCTCACTGGATTTCGGCAAGTGTCAATGCTGGCCACGGCGTTGCCAACGGATTGGACTGCACCCACGTCTATCAATAACAGCCGATTTAGGGAAGGCTGGAGAGCGTACACGTAATTGGGAGAGACTTGGACTGCATCACTCCACTCGCATAGACTGTGGAACTGGTCGCACACTGCTCGAGCCTGTGAAAGCGAAATCAAACAAATTGGGAAAATCGTTTAATGAGCGTAATGAATGAAGGGGAAAGGATGGGAACTGGAACTACGCACATTAGGGATGAGGAGGATGATGATGAATGTGCACATCCATAAATTCTCCAATATTATGTTACGGGGCAGCATATTCTTTGCATCTAAATTAATTACTATAATTAGATAATGTTATTACTTACAATGCTCACTCCATCCTTCTCTTTGGGATACTGAACAACATCGTCCCCAAATATCTCCCACAGCCATCCACAGTTCTCCACGCTGTAGGAAGCAAGACCGTTCCGGTGAAAGACGAGAAGTTGCCTCGCATTTGTGTTGTGTAGCGCTTGCATTTCTGGAAAATTTTGTGGTAGAATTTTTGGTTAAAATTATTCAGGCGAGGATGGATAGAGAGAGAGAGAAGACAAACAAAAACACAAAGGCCCACACACACACACACAACCAAACTATTATAATTTTATCGTATGGCACGGGTAACTCAATAATAATACCGCATGGCTGGATAAACATGCGTGTTTATTGAATTTCGTATTTGCTTACACTGGAAAAAACCATGCCATACCTTTTTTATACGAGATAACAATAAAGTGTCATGTTTCACAAAGAAGCATTCGACTAACCAGGGAAAAAAACTAGAAAAGGGTAAACCTAAAACCAACCTGGTTTTGAATTCGGATCAATAACAACCAACGAAGCGGTGGAGGCCCCTGTCCCCGCTCCATTCTCCGCTTGACATGAGTAGGATCCCATGTCTTGGAAGTAAATCTCTTGAATTCTAAGCCGACTGATGATCATGCCCTCATTCCCTCCCTGCTCTGAGGTCGAGGAGGAGTTCTCAAAAATATATTTATTGTTATTGTTATTATTATCAGATGATGATTTTGGCAGCTCCCTCAATGGGATCCCATTGAAGAGCCATGTCCAGTTGACTAAGCTTTCTTTGGAAGAGCCCTGTCCACCCTGAGCAGTTGGGGCTTCTTCAGATGAATCCATGATAGGATTGAGGAGACGACAGATGAGGAGCAAATCTTCTCCGGGTCGTTTCCAACTGGCCTTCGGTGTAATCACGACATATGGCAAGGCTACAAAACAGAAACATTCAAATAAAAGGAATGAATGCAACAAAAGCCAAGGACAGACATTTTTTTCTTTCCATTCCTATCCCTACCCTTCCATGCCAAGTCGAAAAAAGGAATGCTATTACAGATATTATTATTATCCTGATTATCATTTTGTATTTTTTCTCTGTATTTACATTCAACTGCGAGAATGTGAGTCTGGACAACTTCAGGATTCCTCGGGGACTGGCACGAATAATGTCCGGCGTGGCTCATGTGGACATTTGTCACTGAAAGGCTCCCGTCAATATTGGTTTTAATACCGAGCTCCCTCCCCATCTGAGACACTTCCGTCCCATATCTTTTCCACTGGATGTAGGGTGGTGGACTTCCTGTAATATCACATTGTAGAAGGACACCTTCGCCCTCCATAACTCGGGTTGTCTTCCTTTCCAATGCTTTATCCAACGAGATCATTGTAATGTCTGTTTGGGAACAACGGAACAAAAAAAACGGGGACAAAGTGCCCCAAGCAGTGATAAATTGAGAGAATACGTGGCCTGGTTTCAATTCAAAAAATGGATAAATACCGCATGCACGGATTAAATGGCTCCGCTGTGGAGATATCCCGTATTTTTCTCCTTACCATAAAAGTGACTAAAGCTGGAGAAGAACTCGTTCAAGTGAAGTTGGCCATCATGGTCCGTATCGTCAAACAGGAGGAAATCCCTAAACTGACAGCTTGTCTTCTCCGGGCTACGAAGTTCCAGCCGGTTTTCCAACTCCGCCTATAATAAAGCAAAAGTTATATATGATTTTTATGCTACATGTACATACATACCTTACCAATATCCATTCTCAAACTGTATAAAGGTGAGTAAAGAAATCGAGCAAAAAGTTGTAAAAGAGGAACCCCAGAACAGAGAAAGTATTTCATCCCATTACGATCTCTATAAAAATCTTTTCACTATGTAAAATGGGCCCAAATAAAAAGCAGAAAAACGGATTGTGATAGTAGGGAAACTATTGCTTTGCACCTCTTTGTGAATGGCACCAAAGACAGCACCGCTACCACACCATCATTATCATAGTCATTCTCCCTCTCATCCTCCTTCCCATCCCATATCATCCTTCTCTAATATTTTATACGATAACATTACCCAGTTCAAATGTAATAACCGTAACTGTCACTATTAACAGTCCATTTGTACATCCTTTTCCCTTCGTCTTTACAATTTTGCATGTTGCGAAAAATCCCTCATGGACAGGAGAGGAGGAGGGCGCGAAAAGGAATTGCCTTGCAGTGCTATTTTCTACTTCGTTTCGTATTCGTTTAAGCAGCTTTATAGGCTACCAAGGACCATTCCCATAAAAAGCAAAGAGAAAATAACGCAAAACCCTCTTTCCTCTGTATAGCCAATATCTGTAGTAGTTATCTAGAACAGGCTTTCATCTACAATGTCGACGATTATATAACGCTTTCGCATGCAAAAATTGTAGCCATAAAATATTTAAACAATTTTAGATCAAAGTAGGGAGGATCTTTTTAAAACGGTTTTTATTTTTGTTAGGTAATTTCCCCTGTAGGGAGAAAATGGACCAGTCTGTTTGCTTATTTGCAGAATACTATAGACTTTTATTCACATCCCATCAGAGTAAAAAAAGAAAGAAAGCAAACCGAGAAGGAATAAAAGGCTTTTTAAAACTTGAGCCTGCTCCCACTTACTTACTTATCAAGCTGTATGTATGCCTGAATGTATGTGAGGGAGAAGAGGGAAGCTGAAAAAACAAAAGGATGCTTTCTTTTCTCTTACAATGGAGGAATAATCGTGATCATCAGCGTCATCATCACCATCGTCATGATCATGATAATAAAGTAGACTTTTACAGAAAAAATGTTCCACATTTAGTTTTTTTTTGTATTTGAGCACGTACTTCCCCCGCAGTGTTATTGTTGGGTGTTTGAGCCCTAAAACAGTGTTTCTTTTTTCTACTAAACGACTTAAAAAGAGAGTGGAATACAATGCTGTGAGTTTAACTTACTTTGTAGAGCTCCACGTATTCCAGGATACTGTCATGGTTCTCATCGAGAAGGGCGAATATGTGACGGAGTAAATTGTCTTTATCAGCTTCCGGTCCATCACCTTCCACACTAGTTAGCAGCCGTGGGGCGGGTGGTGATTGTGGGGAGGGGGATGAAGTGGCTTCCGACATGATCATATCGCTCCAGGGAGCTGGTGCTCTGCTATCACCATCCTTCCCTCCAGAGTCCCTTGTGTATCGACCAGAGCCGTCAACATCACCAGCCGCCGCTCCGGGAACCACCTCATTTGCGACAGATGTCATCATCATCGTCATCTTGTTCTTGATATGCTTCATTAACTTGCCCATGTCATACTGGAAGAGTTCAGCCTGTGTATGTTTTGTAAAAGATAAAATAAAATAATATCATGAAAAGGAAATGAGAGACAATGGAGGGATTATCAAGAAAACTTTTGTTGTCCATTTTATAAAGAGATAGGCAGACATTATTGTTGCTCTTTTGCTTGGCTCAACTTTCGGGGAAAGTGAATGAAAGGCTTTATTCTCAATTTTTATTTCATCCTTCTCCATTACCACTACTCCCCATTTCTTTCTATTGCTGTTGGAATGTGTGAATGTGAATATTTTTTCGCAGAGGACCAAATTTTCATTTTTATTGTTATTCCGCATCTGCTCTCACGAGATTCACATCCCTCCCTTTGACTGGTCGGAGGATAAAATGGGAAAAAAACAAGAGAGAAAATACAATTTACAACAGCACTTTATTCAACACGAATCCTTCCCTGTCATTCATTTCTGCCTCATATGAGATATGAGTACCTTTTTATCATCCTGCATGAGTAAATACTACAAGTCACGTCGGGCCAAGACAAAAAACGACTACCCACGCAATACCAAAAACCGAAACCACGCCGTTTGCAACTCATAAAACAATGAATTAGAGAATCTGTCTCTATCATAAAATGGAAAGTGATCAGTAAAACAAGTTGTAGTGCAAGGGAATGAAGAGGCTTTGTTGAATCATCTTGGTTGTGGCAGGAAACTTCAAAAGTCAAAAGCTTTTATAGTGACGTATATTTTATTTCAGAAAGAAACCGTCTAAAAACTACTTTTCTTCATTTGGCTTCCATTCTTCCAAAAAAAATTAGCTTGATATACTTCACAGAGAAAGGAAAACTTGCCAACATTTTATTGTTTTTTTTTTCAGTTGCTCTTTGGTCAAATATCATGCTGCTTCAAAGTTTCTTACAATGTTTGACACGAGTGGGTCGAAACAGTGATTTTCATAGGAAAACTTCAAAAAGATAACATGGCTTCATTGTAATTCTCTGAGTGGAGATGTGGAATGCCTTGTGCTCCCATGTTATGCAGGCTATTATGTATAATAGGTTATCCATACGAACAAGTTCTAATGGTCCAAATGATAATCTGGCATGCTCTTGTGTGCGTGCCACACTTGAGATTGTCAAAAGTGAAAAGCTCTTTAAAAAAAGAGGAAGAGCTATGTCCTTCCTACCATGCAAAGAATAAAAACGGGAAATCGGACGGAGCTCGTGAGTTTTTTTCCTTACGAAATGAAATGTTAAAAAAGGGAATTAAAAGTTTTTTGCACAGAAAAAGTGGAGTTGTACGTGTGTATCGTGTTAAAAAACCTGTCTAGCACAGAGGAAGTAGGGCAGAACAGAAAAAGAGGAAAGAGAAAAAAAAGTGAAAGTAGTTGGAAGGAAGTCTCCTCAACTATTATAAAATATAAATCTGCCTATAGCCAACTATTTAAAAGTAGGAATGAGAGAATATACATATAGTAGCTCTTCCTATTTTCTTTGGAACCATTTCATCTGCTAATTTGTAAGTTCCACGGGCATGAAAAAAAGAAGGGGAAAGGGAGAAAGATGTCTAAATTAATATCGTAACTCAGTCAGACCACGTACCTTAAGTATTTCATAGTCCTGAGGCGAGCAAACAGTGCTTCTTGGGAGTACGGAAGCTACAGCTGGCAGTGGAATCCTGCCACTACTGTTGCTGGAACTGGATACTCGAGAGGAGCTGAACTGCTGCTGGCGACTGAGGGCAAAGCCTCCCCTCCCTTTGCTGAAGTCATCATGACCCATGTTTTCTGGAAAAGATGAGTCTTTCTTGACAGGAGGATGATCACCATCCCAATGACCATCTTTAGTATCATCCCTGGCATCTCCGAGAAAGCCCCTCCTTTTACTAATCTCCCCCTCGTCTTTCTGTTTGAAGAGTGACGATTTCCATGCAAGATTTGTTCCAGCTGAAGGCTCTAAAGTTTCTTCAGACTTTTCATCATGTGGAAAAGCTTGGTCAGACATTTCATCCTTCCCGAAATCTTTTCTCCTCCAGCTATACTCCAACTTCTTTTCCCCCATTCCATCCACCACTTCTTCATCATCTTCATCGTCGTCATCATCATCATCGTCTTCATCATCCATACTCGGTTTATGAGACTGCTTCCGCCTAAAGTCGTAATAAGAGGATGGAGCCAACTTTTGGGAAGAAGGATGACCGTCATCCTCCAAAATTTGACGTCTGTCGCTGTCCACTACAAATCCTTGGTCGCCAGTTGTTCCCCTCCTTGATGAAATTTTTCGAGTCTTTGTATTACTTTCAAAATCAGCAACTGTATCGTGGGGGTTATCTGCAAAATAATAAAGTAGGTAATATCAAGCAGATGTCTCTTTTTCAATTTCTTTCTTTCTTTGTAGGAAAAGGGGAACAATAAAAGGGAACGTTCCAATTTATGAAGTTGCTCTTGAGACAAAACCCCTTTATGTAATATTTTCCCTCTCAGCAGTAACCGGAATTCATTATGCTCCTCATGTGATCCTGCCGACTCAATATTGCACCCAGCAATAAACTACCCAAGAAGAGAAAGAAGGCTTAATTGGTGGATGGAGACAAAAACAGCACTTTTGCAAAAAAAATCATTGATTATATTTACTCTCCATATAGTGGATATCCTTTTGTTATATTAAGCCCGGCACTTCGTTTAATGTTCCCTTTAAAATAAATTGGTTGAGAAGGGAGCGCGGATGTGAATTAATGTAAATTGAGGAGTACTTTCCGAGAATTACTGAATGCTGCAATATCATCGCGTAAGTGCTCTCGAAAAAAGTAGCAACCTTTATTCCAGCATACAACATTCAACATCCAACTTCAACTTCCCTATGAACGACCTCCCTCTCTCTCTCAACTCCTTTGCTTTCTCCTCAACCTCATTACAACAATATCCGCTTTAGTTGATTCATTTTCAGTAATTTTTATTAAAAGAGGGCTTTTTCATTTACGTTTTACGTGTCCCCTTTTCCCTTTCCTAAGCTTCCATCCACTCGGGATGTGGATGGAATGAGAAAGATGTAGTGAAGGGAACAAACAAAGGGCGGAAGTGGAAAAAACTGCTAGTTTTAGAAAACCCTGCTTGTGTAAATGCATATTTAGCGAAATTAAGTAGTACTTCAAAAAGGTAAAACTACATTGTGGAACAACCTACTAAAGAGTAATATCATCCTAACAGAGATGAAACTAACTTGAGCAGCAGCATAGTATATAGCGCCCCCGTGTCGAGTTTTCCTTCCAGTTCGGTTTGCTCACGCACAGAAAGAACATTTTTTATTACCGGAGTAAGCACAGGAGAAGGAAAAATGGCAATAATGCAATGTGGAGAAGGGCCATACTAAGTTTTTATTTTCGGAAGGCTCTCCACTTGTTTAATGATTTTTAATCTCAACTTCCATAGCTCAATAGTGGCCATTAGCCCATAATTTATTGTTGTTAATGAGCCCATTCTATCATGAAAAAACTCAATCCAATCCCAGACTTAACTAAAGCAATAAACAGTCGACGAGAAAGAAAAACCGTAGAGGGAAATAATAATAACGGGAAAATGAGAGAGAATATGAGTTTGTTTGGAGTGAGTGTTCCAACAGACAAAAAATAAAACTTTTTTTCTGATTGTGAGTTTTCTCAGTTCTAGGAAAGTAAAAGTTTTGCTGCTTTCTCTGTTTTCTATTTAACCTATCCTATCCTGCGTACAAAGATGACACTGAAGTAAAAGAATAGCTGGGAAATAAAATAGTTCCACATGGACTTCCCGATGACGATGACATATACCGATATAATGGGAAGATATATATTTATTTGCATGTTCTCCCTTCAAACGGTGGATTATTTTTTCTCGAGAAAACAAAACGATGAAAATGAAAAAATAAAAAATAAAGTTTGTTGTTTCGTTAAACAGTTTTGTTTTCACATTAGGAGAAAGAATTAATGGAATTTTTCATGCAGAAATAGAAGTACAGAAAAAACTTCACAAAACTTCATGAGAAGGATTGGTTGATTCAAGGAAGAGGGACAACGTTAAATACTGCTTAAAATGATAAAACTGGAGCAGACAGAAAAAACTGATGTCATATGGATAGGTACATACATCATTCTGCCCGCATAGTAAGTAATAAAACTTATGCCAGTAATTTACTACATAATTATGGGAATTTTTTTTGGGGGTAAATATCATAATTAAAGTTGGACATGATCAGAATTTATTTCCCTTACAAAGTTGAGAGCATACACATAAAAATAGAATGTGTTATGGCAGTACTGGAATAAAGTTGTTCCTAATTTTATTAATAACATCCGTAGTAAAATGTAAATTTATTCCCTTGACCTTAATCGCTCCGTATCCGCAGACATCCTCAATTGGGTTGGGAGGGATAGTAAATTTTCCGAAACTCATATGAGGATACAACGGATACTCATTTCTTTAAAAGGGAGGAGATAGCTATAGCCTGAAAATTACTTTTGAGATTAGTCTTCATCAACTTTGCTTGAAACTTTTTCCCGTCTAAATTTTCCTTGCAAATTAGATTCTTTCAATTTAAGTTTTTACATACTGTTCTTATAAAACAATGTTTATCCTAAGCATGTAGGCACTGTACTTTAACTTCCCTCCCCTCCAAACAAGTAGCGATGATGTTGGGTTTACCAGTTTTATGAATTGGCTATGGGAAAATGTTAAGCCAAAAGTGATTGACACATGTTAATAACGCTTTGACTAGAGTAGCATCTTGGAAAGCATGTCAAGAAAAATCTTAATAAGATATTCCCTCCGGACTTCCTTTCCGGATAATCAAGTTATGCAGCATATTTTTTGATGGAGGAACAAGAAGGATGCTACAACAGGAAGCTAACGTAAATAGCTTTTTCTTTAGTCTTACTTACTTCAGATCCAGCAACAGCACTTGTAGCTATTTCAACTGCAGATGGTGCTGCTCTTGAATAAAGCTTAAAAAATGGATGCGAGGGAAAAATGGATTTTCTCACTGAAAGCCGAACAAGCAAAGCAATCTTAGAATTTTTTCCTTTTAAAAACATAATATCCTTCCCATGAAACTGCAAGGGAAGAACACAACTTTTCACCGTGTAAACTTTTTTTAAAGAAAGAAGAGAGGGAAAGAGAATAGATCAAGAAGAGAAAATCTTAATAGAATGACTAAAGGATATATGTATGCATGCAACAGCTCGTCTAGTGCTCCTTTTTCCTCTTCACTTTTAATGTTATGAATGAGCCAGCCATCACCATCCATCCTCCATCATCATCGTCGTCGCCACCTTTCTCAATTCTTCCCTTCCCTTTTCGATTCTTTCACAGAGAAAAAAAGGAATTCTCATTACATGCTAAAACATAGTGAAAAAACAGACTGCGAAGCTAAAAGTCTGAAGTGAGCTGGAAGAAAAGACAATTTTCGGCTCCTGACAGATTCTGTTTATGGGACGACTTCAACTTTCACCAAGAAAAACTTTCATCAGGTCATTTCAAGAGTCCCAAACCCACTTTGTCTATAAAACAACAGGAGGAGTGAAGGGAAGGGAAGCAGCATTCCTTCGTCTTTTTATTTTCCTTTGTCGATCAAATCACATTTTTCTTTATCTACTTCCATATACTACTTGTTCCGTTATTCACAACAACAAGGTTTTTTTCGAGACCATGGCACGTTTGTCCGTGGATAAGTTCCTTTTCCTGCATAATGTAATAGAAGTGGGAAGGAAAAGGGATAGGACAGGCACCTAAGTCTTAAAATGTCCCCTTTGTTTTCTCCCTTTTCCCTCGCCTGAGACTCCAATCCATTTTTTCTTAGGAATAAATGTTGCGTCACATCGTCGGGAATCGTGTAAAAAAACTTTTCTTTTCTTGCTCACGACCCAAAACAAGTTTAGAAAAAAAGTCTCGGGCAGACAAGATTTTTTTCAACTACCATTTTCATCCTATACGGTCGGTTACTTGTTCAGCTTCCGCTTTTACCTATTACGACTCGCATAATATATTCTATTATATTATTCCCCATCTTTAGAAATCTGTTCTGAAACACGGAAAAATAAAATGACCTGCACTGTATGCGTGGATGTACTTCTGTTCTCGGATAATTATCAAACTTTTTCTCCCGTCTCATCTTATTGACTTCCCACTTCCCTGAGAAATGAAAGATCAGAGACCGTTAAGCCATACTCTGAGACCGGCTGGGTTGGTGGTGGAAGTAAAGTCAGTAAAAAAGTTCGTGCTCACTCACTCCATACTTATATGAGAATGATGAGGATGCGACTTGGATGATATACCCATCCCAGCACTTGTCCCCGCGCTTGATATCCAGATCATAAATGTAATGGCTCCTACAGGAAAACAACGACATGCACAAGTTGTCCTTGCTTCGTCAAAAACGATCAAAGAGCGACATGCCATCATTGTCAATGCCTTCACGTTCTGCTATAGATGACTCAAGAAGTTCTGACTTTCCTTCCTTCGTCCGTTCATCCAGGACACCAGAGCTAGCACGGAGTTATCCAAAACCCTGAATAAAAATTCTGACTCTGCAGTAGTGTCAGTGTCTTGCCGGATACCCGAAAGGGTCTTGAAGACATGAGAATGGTATGCGGACTTTCAATATGGAAGTGAGACGTTCGTCCCCGATTTTAGTTTTTTCTACACTTTTTGTTCTTGCTCAAACCAGGGGAAAAAGAGAAAGCACTCAATATTTGAGCTCGTAAATCCCATCCCAGTTGATAAAAACAAAGCAACTGCTAGTAAACCAAAGTTTTTCTCCAAGCTAGTCAAGGTCTGTTGTGTCTCTGGGTTTAGCATTATCATGAATTCCCGAATGTTTACACCCTCATAAAACTTCATATTTGTAAAAGTTTCTCAAAAAAAACTACATACTTTCCCCTAATAACGCTCTTGTTTGCTATATCAATTTCTTGTTAGGCCTTGTTATTACTTACACGGTATCATTTTTCTCTTCCCTTTGCTCAGGACTGTGTAAACATGATAGAAATTTTTTCTTCCCTGCTTGTTCCTTTCATCACATTCCCTGTATATAACAACTCAAACCATATAGTAAGTTCCATGCCATGTCCCATCATCATAATAAAATACATATTTATACAGTAATCTCTCTCAGGGCACTGGGTGCATTTTGAGATGGTTAACTTGTGCATTATAATGTGGTCGTTATTTTGATTGTTTAACAGAAACAATAACAAGTTGGGAAGAAAAGACGGGAAAAGGGGGAGAGAAATGTCAAGGAGGACGTGATCTTCCGTTGTTTTCAGTATTATTTCATAATAAGAAAAAGAAAATAGATGTCAACGGCTTCTCACTCCATATCACCACATCAGCAGCCTCTTTTATACTATTCACAGCTCTGTCATCCATTGAGCATTTCTCGGAAGGAACGTGAGCTGAAAACAAAATGCTTTCTCTCCAGAATTTTATTTTTTTCTCTGTCGTTTTCTATTCTAAGCTAAAGCTGTCAGGACCATGAATATTCATGACGATCCGACCCCCATACTCCAACTCTACTTACAGGAGAGTGAGTGGTGGGGAGATATACGAGTAGCAGAAGGAAGAAGGAAAGCACCACTCCAAAAATATATTTACGCATAATAAGTAGTGGCGGAAGTGTTGTATACCTTTAAATAAGACTCAAAGATCCATTAAATATTTCCATTAAATGACTTAACTCCCATTTCTATTCATTCTGTCGCCCAACCACCCACCCACCGCCGATTCAGCCCCTTTCCTTCAGTTTCTTTCGCTTCAGTTGCATTTCCATTTACTTTACTTCTTTCCCACTTCCTCCTATCATCCTCCTCCAGAGAAATAAACTGTGCGTTGTGTAGTGCTTGAAATGGCACATGTCTCCACCTCAACTACCTACCTCAGAAAATGACAGTAATGGGAAAATGCCTGGGAAGAGAGAGAGCGCCAGCTTTCCAGCTCCATTTTCAAGTCTTTAACGGTCTCACTTGTTATTGCTTCCTTCTATAATTTAAAGTTGGCGTTTTACATCTAATGCACTATGAATGAATGAACTTCATCCACCTTTTTTCTCCCATTGGGATAAGTAATAATGCAGTAATGCGGAAAAGCGTGTGTCTGCTTTCCTCTTCTAACGAAAAGTAAACATTTTAGAGCATAACCTTTTAATTCAAGATTCGGAGGAAGCGATATGGATCCACCTCGTCCTTCCTCTCTAAAACAGGGGGAGCATTTACTCTAGTCATATTACTATTACTAACTCCCATCTCGTCGTCCAGCAGGCAGTAAGTCTTTACCCTGACATAATA